>JAEIJG010000669.1:0-21590 GCA_037289395.1 Beauveria scarabaeidicola
AATATTTAATATACTAGTAAGATTAGAACCCTTAGGGTACTTTAAAAGATATATATATAGAAGGATTACCTAAAGTTTATCTTTATAATTTAATACTAGATATATTCTCTATATCTACTAGGTATTATAATGCTTTAAAAACCCCTTAAGTATAGGATTTAGGTAGATTTTTCCTATAGGGTAATAGGTTAGTATCTAACTTATACCTACCTAATATATACTAGGATAATAACTTATAGGTAGTAAGATATAATAGATTATCTTATTTAAAGAGTATAAGAGAGAGGTGGTCTTAAATATTATTTAGTAGGCTTCTTAGTAGTAGTAGAATATAGGGATATATCCTTCTTATAGCGAGAATATACTATAGATAGCGTTTAGTGTTAATTAGTATATAAATATTAAACTATATATTATAGTATACTAGACTAAGTCTAGTCTTCTACTTATATTAAAAGGCTATAAATTAGTTAGTATATACTAGTAATACTCCTTAGATATACTTACCACCCTGAGTCCCTGACTTATTCAAGGCCGTGCGTGGCGTGAGCGTTCTCGTCAGAGTAAAGCGTAATTTGACGGCTTGATCGAAATCGCATCAATGTTTTAGTCCATGATTAGAGCGCTAGCTTCTTGCATTGCAAGTCAGTCACCATCACCATCATGTTATGATGTTGCTTTTTTTTCTTCTTTTTTTTTCTACGCAGAAAGCCAAAGGTCAGCAAGCACAATAGGCAGATACCCAACGTCCGAACCGAGTTGTGTGTGGACGGACTTGTGTCACTTGTGCCAATGTGCGAGTCAAACTGTATGCACAATCCCTGGAATCCCGCGGACAATAGTCAATCACCCCGGAGATTTGTGGAATAAGAAATCGGAAAGCAGAGAAGCACGCCACCTCGCATGCGGGCTTTCACGAGCCGACTTGGATGCCGAGCGGCTTTTGCGGGGGCTATACCGGGAATAGGGCTGCAAGCGGAGCGAGAGGGGATGGAGTAAATAACGCCTCGTATTAATTTCTGGGAGAGGTCCTCTAATAAACTTTGTGAGACTTTCATGTAAATAGACATGGCGTCTAAAGGGAGAGTCGGCATCAATAGTGCACCGTAAGGGGGTCGCTCGGAAAGCATGAAGAAGCTCGAGAGCATGCTAACGGTAAAACTGATACCTTGTAGCTGAAACGTGGCGAATACGCAAAAATAAACATATTTTATGATGGAACGTGTTACACAGCATGGATTTACTTGGACAATATACGCCCAATTCAATGTCCTTGACACACGCAGCGTTCACCATTCCTATTAGGTACGCCAAGCCATATTCCTATACATGATCCCGCATCCATGTTGATTACATCTCTTCTAACCATGTAGCCGCAAAGCGCATCTATTCTAGACTATTCACCAGCAGGTTGGCAAGCTGTTCAACGCCCTCGCGCGTCGTCGTCTGGCTCGCCATCAGATAAATCACATTGCCCAGCACACGCGAGTGAATGTTCCACGGCCCATTACTACCCTCCGCCTCGCCCTGCGCCAGAGCGTCGCGCAGTCCGAGAGCAGCGTTGCTGCTGTACCCCGTCCCCGCCTCATCCTTGAGATGCACGGCAAGCACGCTGCCGAGCGCCCAGACACCGGCAACGCGGGTCCTCATGCGCGAGAGGCTCTCAACCAGGTCCAAAGGCCAGACGGACCAAACTTCATTGCCACGGCCCGAGGCCTTCTTGGCCAGCGATGGCAGCGCTACTGCGGAGGAGGGCTGCGCGGGTTTTACCCAGCCCTGGTTCTTGGCCCAGTCCCAGTCGCCGCGCTTGTCCATCCGCTGCATGGCCTTGAGAGACTCGATGCCGACCTGGCATCCTATGGGGTGCGCAGTGTAGCTGTGGCCGTGCAAGAGGGCGTCGACCTTTTCCTGGCTTCTAAAGACGTCGAACAGGTCTTCCGAGGCCATTGTGGTGCTCAGTGGTATGAGACCGCCGGTCAGCAGCTTGGCGTTGACGGAAACATCCGGTTCAACACCAAGGAACGTGGAGGGAGTGAAGCGGCCAAGTCGGTAGAGCCCGGTAAAGACTTCGTCAAAGAGGATGGGAAGGCCGCTCCATTGCTTGCTGGCTTCGGTACGTGGGCTCACGCCCTGCTCGTCGGTAAAGAGATGAGGTGAGTTTCGAATCACCTTGACTAAAGTCCTTTGAAAGAGGGGATCTCTATGCTCTTGTTAGCTTCGCCTGACGATACTAAAAATGGCGGTACTTGCACAAATGCCATGCCGCCAGCGCCGAGAACAATCGGCTCCATGATGAGTGCACCAAACTTGCGCCCTTGCGCCCTCAGACCTTGCAGCTTTTCGATAATGAAGCTTTCGTAGAGTCTGTGGTCATCATTCTTCTCTCTTGCTTCCACATCAAAGATTTGGTCAAGAGATACAAAGTCCCGGGCCCGCCCGAGCTCCTTTTCCATGCCGTCGGGCGCACTGATTTGCCATTTGCCGTCTTTGCAGAGAATGGTAGGGTAGTCGAACCAGTAGCCCTTTCCTTCGTACCACTCAATATTTTCATTGTAGATGCACGGCTCAGCGCAGTCCATGGCGCCAATCGTGTCGCCGTGGTAGCCTCCCTTGAGCCCAATGACACCGAGCTTCTCGTTGGGGCCCCAGCCGTAGCGAACTCGCGCCGCGCGCAGTCCCATCTTGATAGCGACCTCGATCCCCGTGCTACCATTGTCGGAATAAAACACCCTTGTCAGTCGAGAGTTGCCGGTCCCGCGCAAAAGGTTCTCCGCCAATGTCAAGGCTGGCTCGTGGATGGCGCCCGCAAACATGACGTGCCCGTATCGGCCGGCGGCATACGCGGCGGCCATTGTCAGTTGCGTATTGGCGTGGCCGAGGCCCTGCGTCCACCACGAGGCAGATCCGTCGAAGGAAGCTTGGAGCGCGCCGTGTTCTTGGGACTTGGTGTTGTATGTTTGGAAGTAGTCGCCGTGTGCTGAGTCAATCGTCATAATGTCCTTGGCAGGGAGAAGCTCATGCTGGGTAAAGGGATACCAGATGGTCTCGTGAGCCTTGGTAGCCATGCTTTCCAATCTGGCGAGTCTTTTGGCGTGGTTCGAATCCAGGTGCTCAAGTACAGTGCCGACAACGTTTTCGTCGGTTCGCTGCTCGTAGTACTCCTTCATGGCTTCGACATCACGAGCGTCATTGTCTAGACGCTCAGGCGGCTCTTGTAAGCTCATGACAGGAATGTCATACTTTTGCGAAAAATATTCCGCCAGATAGAGGTAGTTTTGGTACTTGTTGTCTTGGAACAGCATGATTGATTGTACGTCGTATCCACGGATGCGCAGCGCTTCAAACGACGCAATTGTCTGCGAAATTCCGCCAAGCTTTGCATCGCCTACGAGGACGACTGGCAGTCGCAGTGGCGTGTACAGGTCAGCTTGAGTGGTACCGGAAGGACCAGGTGAGTGTACACCGCCAGCCGTCTCCATGAAGAGCCATCCTTTGCCAGCCTTGGCGCGCTCTGCAGCATGGTCGCGGCATCTAGCTAAAACTGAACTATCGGAGGGGATTGGCTGTTTCGAGGATTAGTCTATATGGCGTGCTGTGGGAGACAATAAGAGCATACCTCGCCAGAAGCCAAAGCTGCGGTATGGGGGCTCACGGGGATACCATATTGAATTAATGTGTGATGATTGATTCCATTGGTGAATGTTTTTATATGGCTGTACAGGTAAGTTTTCAATTGGCTAGCACAGCGTTGGACAGGAGATAGCTTCTAAGAACTCTTCAGTGGGGTTGTCAAAGTCGCAAAGAAAACAAAAGCTTACACTGGTCATCGGCCTCGTCCAATGGCCCTGTCGAGACTGGCTTCAGAAAAGAAACATTTTCCTGTTTCCAATTGCGCTTTGCGCTCTTGCATAGCAAGGTTGTAAAGACAGTCTTGCCAACCTCGGTATTCGCACCAAAGACCTGGTACACGCGGAGCGACCGCCACAGCAAGGCAGCCAGAGGCGACTCCATTGTCGTCTTGTGTCTTTGACCAAACCCTGGCACCGACCAAGAGGCAACAGGTGCGGTGTCGGGACCAAGAGATTGGTCCTTTGACTATAACTCTATGGCAATTCAATGCAGAGCAAGTTCGGCCCTCGGCTTAAGCTTAAGCCTTGGCTCTCCCAAAGTAATATATGACAGCGAAATCTAAAGCCAACGCAAGCCATGTTTTCCCAATTGTTGGGCGGGTCAGCGACGCGACGGTAGTGGTTCTTTAGCGGAGCAACCTTTCTAAACAGACAGCTTATTATTACTACGAAACTCGCTCACCCAAGAACAAGTGCCGATCCTTATCGCGTTAAGCCGAGATGTTATCTCGTATATGTACTTTGGAGTGACTTTCAACAGTTCCCACAACCAGTACCTTGTTTGCTTGCTCCTTATGGATATTTAGCTCGGTTGCCCCATACCGCTGGGACATTGCTAGTTAACTATGCTGGGAGCATGTGTTGAGGTCCTCAACCCACCACAATCCTTCAAGTCCATGGGGCCAAAGGCCTCGGGGCGGCCCTGAAAATGGGGAAGCCGAGCAAGGCAAAAAACTCCGTAAAACTAGCAATGCCAATCTTTGACTCGAGAAAATCTCGGTGTTGCAAATACCGACCATGTAACAGACCCCTCCTTTGCAAGCTCTCCATTGTCACCATGTCCGGCAGCCAGCGCATAGACGGCACCTTTCGCAGGCTGCTCGACAAGCGCGAGGCCCAGGGCCGCCGCCGGCGTCTCACCCTCCCTCCGCCCGGCGCCGTCGACTTTTCGTCCAACTCGTACCTGTCGCTCGCCGGGGACCCGGAGCTCAAGACGCGGTACCTGGCGCTGCTGCAGCGCAGCGGCGGCGGCGACGGCGGCGATGGCGACCATCCTTTTTCGCTCGGCTCCGGGGGCTCGCGGCTGCTCGACGGCAACACCGCCTTTACCGAGGCGCTGGAAGCCCGCATCGCGGCGTTTCACAGGGCGCCCGCCGGATTGCTCTTCAACTCGGGCTTCGACGCCAACTCGGGCCTGTTTGGGTGCGCGCCGCAGCCGCGTGACGTTGTCGTCTACGATGAGCTGATTCACGCGAGCGTCCACGACGGCATGAAGCTGGGCCGCGCGCAGACTGTGCCGTTTGCGCACAACACGGTAGGCGGCGGTGCCGGCGAGGCGGACGCCGAGGACGGTGCGCCCGGGACGACGAGGCGGCCGCCGCCGCCGCCGGGCAGCTTGAGCGCTGTGCTGGATCGCCTGTGCCAGGGCCAGCAAGGCGACGAGTTCCGCAGCGGCGACCGAAATGTATTTGTCGCCGTGGAGGGCGTGTACAGCATGGACGGCGATGTCGCTCCGCTGCGAGACATCGTGGCCTGCGTGCGTGAGCGGCTGCCACGCGGAAACGGCTATATCATCGTCGACGAGGCACACTCTACGGGAATCATGGGCCTACGCGGTCGTGGTCTGGTGTGCCAGCTAGGCCTCGAGGACCAGATTTGGGCAAGAGTCCACACGTTTGGCAAGGCCATGGGCTGCGCAGGTGGTATGTCCGAGTTGTATTCGTTGTATTAGCTTGCAAGTGGCCAGCCGCACTAACACTTGCAATCACCAAGCCATTGTCCTTTGCTCGCCGACGACCAGGTCCTATCTCATCAACTACGCTCGAAGCTTGATATACACGACGGCGCTCGGCTACCCGTCGCTGGCCGCGATCCAAACGACGTACGAATATCTGGCGGGCGGCCACGCCGACCGCCAGCACCACAACTTGCAGGCGCTGATACGCCTGGCGCACGGTAACCTGAGCAGCCTGTGTGGGCGGCACCAGGTTCCGTCGCGCGTTTTACATGTAAACCCGTCGGTGCCCGAATCTCCGATATTCCCGTTATTCACTGCGTCGGCTCGCGAGCTGGCTGCATACTGCCAGCAGCATGGCTTTCTTCTGAGAGCCATTGTAGCGCCGACGGTGCCGAAAGGTACCGATCGAGTAAGGATGTGCCTCCATGCAGGCAATACAGCGGAGGAGGTGGATGCACTCTGCAAGGTGATTGAGAAATGGACGTGCGATAAAATGGGCATTGAAGCTACGGGCGTTGAAGAGGTACAAAGTATGATGAAGAGTGATATCAGTCGTCTGTAATAAAACATGCTAAAACATGGAACTATATTAAATTTGATGTACGTGATAAAATGGACATTGAACCTATGGGTGTCCAAGAGGTACAGACTAGCATGATGAAGAGTGATATTAGCCGTCCATGTTTATGAAAATGGAAACTATATTCAATGTTATATTCATCGCTTAAAAGCCACCTAGTTGCTTCGCCACATCAGCCTTGACACCCTCCTCAGCGGGCGACTTGTCAAAGCTCTTCATGGGCTCGAGCCCCCAGCGGCCAAACATGGCGCTGTCCTCGTCCCAGCCGTTGCACTCGGTCGTCAGCATCTTCTCGCCGGTAAAGATGGCGTTTGCGCCAGCCATGAAGCACAGGGCCTGCTTCTCCTCCGACATGGTCTTGCGGCCGGCGGCGATGCGGATCATGGTCGCGGGCATGACGATGCGGGCCGTGGCAATGGTGCGCAGCATGCTGGTAAAGGCAATGGGCGCGCGGTCGCCGAGCGGCGTGCCCTTGATGGGGACGAGGGCGTTGACGGGGAAGCTCTCGGGGTGGGCGGGCAGCGTGGCGACGGTCTCGAGCAGGCCGACGCGGTCCTCCGAGGTCTCGCCGAGGCCGAGGATGCCGCCGGAGCAGACGTTGATGCCGGCGTCGCGGACGTGGCCCAGCGTCTGCAGGCGCTCGTCGTAGGAGCGCGTCGAGATGACGGACGGGTAGAACTCGCGGCTCGTGTCGACGTTGTGGTTGTAGGCCGTCAGCCCCGCGTCCTTGAGCTGCCGCGCCTGCTCCCCGTCAATCATGCCCAGCGTCACGCACACCTCCATGCCCATGGCCTTGACGCCCTTGACCATGGCCGTGATGTTCTTGAGGCTGTTCTTGCGTCCGCGCATGTCGCGCCACGCCGCCCCCATGCAGAACCGCGTGCTGCCATTGTCGCGCGCCGTCCGCGCCGCCGCGAGCACCGACTCGACGCTCTCGACGCGCTTGGCCTCGAGCCCCGTGCCCTTTTGGTACCGTGTCGACTGCGCGCAGTAGGAGCAGTCCTCGGTGCAGCCGCCCGTCTTGATGTTCATCAGCGTGCACAGCTGCACCTCGCTGGGCTTGTGGAATCTACGATGAACATTGCTCTAGACAGGGGGAAAAAAGAGAAGAAAAAAAAAGAATTAGGTTAGTTTGTCTTTTTGTCTGTGTGCCAGCTGTGTGCGTCGCCGTGTGCCTCGGCACTTTGTGACACTGATCTCGAGAGCTTACAGCTTGGTGTGCCAGCTCCAGCAGCGGCTGGTAGTAAATGGCAGCAATTTCCTGTCTTGTCCAGTTGTGTCGCACGTGGTCCGCAGCGACGGCGTCTAGGAAAATCTTCTTCTTGGCCTCTTCCTGGAGCTTGTCGCGCTGCTGCATGGGCGGTGCCGGGGGGTCAAACTTGAGCGGCGACACATCGACGACGGAGCTGTTCCAGCGCAAAAGTGCCGCACCGCCGTGTCGAAAGCCGACTGACCGAACGGTGCGGTATGCCATGACGGGAGTGGTCATTGTATGCTTGCAGGCTTCCTCCAGACTGAAAAGAAAAAGAAAAAGAAAAGAAAAGGGGAAAGAGACGGTTATGGCGAAGCCTGTTGGAGAGGTCGTTGCAGTGTAGGGGCGGCTTCGGTACTATACTATACCAGTAATCCGTACGCTTGGCTTACATTTACAAGGCTGGGAGTTGGTCCGGCAATATCCATCCATCTGGGACAGATGAGGAGCACAGAACCTCGTCTTTTCCCCCTCATCTAGATTTGGCGTGGGCGGGCCCTCGTCGTCAACCCATTTTGCCCAGGTGTTTTCTCGGCTGGTTGGCGTGCGCAACGCGTCCCATATTATTATCCTCGGGCCCCTGTGGTTTTAATGACGCACCTCGTAGTAGTAAATTGTACCAGGAATGCCCTACAGAATCTGCGTCGGCGTCAGCTGCTGTGTTGGATCTGCAGGGGGACAACAGTTGGGCGGAAACTGGCGGGTTGAGATGGGGACCTGGACAGGTACCTGAGGGGTACCTTGGCAGAGCCGAGTGGTTTGTATCTTGTTGAGCCGCCTAACTATATTCGGCCCTCCAGGCACGGATTATCCTGACCAATCTTGCGCCAGTGATAACTAGGTATGGTCAGTCCTGGTCTCCTGGACTATGTATTTGGTTGGCGCGCATCCACTCTAGTCTCTACCAGTCATAGATCAGGACTGTACGTATGTAGTATGCGCCTTGAGGTCTGACTGAACAAGTACCAAGTGTCATTCGTAGTAGAGAGTCTTGTCGTGAGATTGGCTCTCTTGCCGAAACCAGCAGAGTAGCATACGAATAACGCTAGAGCTGGAACAAAAGAAAGAAACATTGACAGATGGCGCGTTCCAAGATCTAGCTAGAGCCTAGCTTACATTTGATGAGATGTCAACGTTCGTTAGTACTGACTCCAACGGTCTGTGCTGAAACTAACAACTGTCAATGCACAGCGTCTTACTCACGCAACTGCATTTCGTGCTCTCCCCAGCTTGCTCTATAAATAGTGCGGGCTGGTAGATTTTGTCCTTGAATTTTGTGGCATTGTTCCTGTTTCTCTCTCTTTTATTTTTTATTTTTTATTTATTTATTTCGTGTTCCTTGGCTGCTGCCTCACTTCCCTGGCCAGGAAGATGGGTATACACGGTCCTTGTAGGAAAGTCAAGATTCTGGCAATAGTTAATAAATAATGTCTTGTGTCTTTGATTCAGGTGATTGACGACTATTTACATTGATGCACGTGCTTTTATTCAATAAATTGACGGCAGCGGCCAAAGACAGCCATATACGTCATGTTTTGACCGCTACTTGGCGACAAGTCACTGAATAGGATCGGCGACTCTTTAATCCGCCAAAGCAACCTTTTCGTCTGATTGATGCTTTTTTGCGCTGTGCGACACGACAAGACACGTTTCTGCCCAACTAATAGCGGGCATTGAAAAGGCAACATTTGGCCGCGATGCAATAAGCAACGAGCGCTAAGGCGCAGTTGCGTCACTGGCCCGATCCCAACAGCTTGTCTGCGGGGTTGCCTCACCCATTCATCATTGCCCTTTTTCATGCGAAATTCCCAACTCAAATTCTCATGACTCTCATCATCGATTTCTCCATCCCCTGTTTTTCAAAGTTGACATCTCTACCAGGATCCACGACGCGTCTGCGCTAGAACCCAGCACTGCGACTTTGGAATCAACTTGCCACCATGTCTCGATCCACAGAGTATGTAGCGTGCAACCCTTCCACGTCATATTGCAGCCCAACGGTCCAGGTTGAAGAAGAGAATTTCATGTAAAAGCTAACGACATTGGATTCACAAGCTTGGCTGAGCTTGGGAGTCATTTACTGCAAAATGGCCCTCGCAAGGTCATCCCTGCCCCGCGGCGCATCCGGGTCATTTACAACCGGACCGTCATTGTCGACTCGACCAAGGGCTCGCTCGTCTGGGAGCACGACTACTACCCTTTCTTGTACTTTCCCGCCTCGGAGATTCACAACTGCACGCTCAAGAACAGACAACCCATCAAGAGCGACGGCATCATCCGCGCCAGCGTGGCGGAGCTGCACGTCGCCGCCGACGAGAGCCGCAAGATCCCTGCCGCTGTAACCGATCGCGTGGTGCGCTTCACCGATGACCGGGGTCTCGGCGCGCTGACGGGTCTCGTGCGCCTGGAATTCAAAGCCATGGGTGCGTGCTATTCAAAACCCCCTTACATGTTTTTGCTTCTTGCTTCCAGGGTTGGGCAACCCGACTTTGCTGACCGCCTGCTGACCGCCTGCTGACCGCCGTGCGCGCTTGGTAGATCAATGGCTAGAGGAAGACGTTCCCATTTACGTCCATCCCAAGGACCCCTCGAAGCGCATCGAGGTGCTGCCGTCGAGCCGCCGCATCGAGGTGCGCGTCGACGGCAAGACGGTGGCCAAGTCGGGCTTCTCGATGCACCTGCATGAGCCGCGGCTGCCGACGCGGTACTACCTGCCCATGGGCTGCCTGGACCAGACGGTGCTGCGGCGCAGCGAGCTCGTGACCAAGTGCCCGTACAAGGGCGATGCTGACTATTACGATGTCGTCATTGGCGGCGTCGAGTACCCCAACATTGTCTGGTATTATCGCTACCCGGCGCTTGAGTGCGGCGCGCTGGCCGGCATGGCGTGCTTTTACAATGAAAAGGTGGACATTCTGCTCGACGGCGAGCTGCTGCAGCGCCCGGCTTTGCCAAAGTAGATTTTCTATTCTGCACATCTGCTCATGAAAGAATGAATATGATCCTACATGTGCGTCTTTTGGAACTTGGTGACGCGTAGTCTAGGGCAAACGGTGCTCACTCAACCTTGCAAAAGGCACATAAAAGGAACAGACCCGGCAAATTGGAAGAAACATGTTACATGGTATAACATGGTATCTGAGTTGCAACGTTGAGCCGCTTTGTTGGCGAGGACAAACCTGCCGACGCCACGTCTCTTTGAGCCGTCAACATGTGCTCGGACAATTTTGTCCTTTGTATACCATGTACACGCTCACTGCGCGACTTGGAGAATTATATCTACTCGTAGCATACACAACCTACCTATTGCCCGCGCACATGTTGAGAGCTCAAAGAGACGTGGCGTCGGTATATAGTGCAATGCTGGCAAACCTTGGCAATTTCCATCACGGCGTAAATAGTAGTGGTGCACTCATTACACTCGGGTATTTCGACGCTAAATTTCTTGACCAAGTGTAAATACACAAAGAAAAAGGGCCGAGAGGGAAACAGCCACGGCTCAACGCCCCCAAGTCTGGCCGAAATCGTCTTTGATAGCCAATCCTCGACATTAATACACAACCTCTTTAATCGGGATGTAAGCATCAGGCCAGCTACGACGAGGCGAAATTGCAGTTGCAAGGAGGGGCAGTGTGGGCAGTGGGCAGTGGGACACGGCAGATGGTGCCCTCGCCTGCATGCCAGCCGCATGGACGATAGAGAGAAGAGCTGGCGGGACGGAACTGGGCCGAGGGAGGGGACCTGGCCGAGAATGTCGGAAGCAGAAAATATTTGCTTGTCATGCGGCTGATGGCTTGCATTTCAGCTGTTGAACGTGAAAAAAGAATACTATTTGCGCGCCACTTAAAGAGCCAGCGGTCGCGTGGACAAGGCGCGCGGGCAGGTGAGAGCAGGACGATTTGATATCAGCCCGACAACTTACAAGCAGGGAAAAAGGGTCTAGGATCACGACACCGTGGCGCCGTGGCGTTGCAGGGAACGAGATGGAAAAGTGGTAGCGGCGCCGCGCTGAGAGGCGACCATTCGATAGTCTGTGTCGGTAGGACAGGGCTCATAAGCGGCAGATCGACCAGGCCATGCTTCTAGGGGTCCATAAACCATCGAGACTCTGTTTCTCTGACCGGGGGAGTATTGATTTTCGCACAGACAGTGGTCTCGGTGATGAGGACGGGCAAGTGCGTGTGTGACACCGGCAGTGGTGTGGCTTTTTGCGAGTATTAGTTGGGATGCATCTGAATGACGTAGCATACATAAAAAAGTCGTGCAGAAATCGGCCAAAGGTGCAAGCGATGGCGATGGCGGGTGTGGTGGTGAATGTCTGGAAGCCGCGCAACCACGGCATACAATATCGCAGCGGAGAAGACAGTGAGTTATTAGGGCAGTGCCAGCTAATACTGCAGAATGATTAACCAGACGGCATCCTATGCCGGACACGGGCCGGAGGATGCGCAATTTGTATACTCTTCATGCTAATGTGTAATTTTTCTCGTATCTCTGCAACAGGGGTCTTGGCGCGCCGTCTCTATTCGGTGTGTCGAGGCTGTGAGGTTGCAGGACTAACGCAGCGCGGTGGAAACAAGACTGCCGTTTGGGCCGAATTGCTTTTTATAACTTTGGTGCGGGCCCTTTTTATGTCCGTATGCAGTCTTTCTGGCCACTTATGGCCGGCGCAGATGACCGCCCAGGATGCAAGACAGGAATACGGGATTTTGGTTATTGCGGCAGCGATTGTTGCTGTACTCGACTGTGGCCGGCCGGTCGTACGGGAGTACAGTCGCCAGGGAACCCAACTCTGAGTTGCATTCGCTGTAAGGGCCCGGCGGTGAGGAGGACTCGGGTTGGAGCTGGAATTGGGATGGGACGGGGGATGTTGATGATGGGAAAAGACACGAGGCGTTGAGCTGATGTGCAAAGCGGCAAGGCACATGTTGTCTTGCGAGCTGCCAGCTGGCATGCCTTGTTCTAGTTACGCTTCCAGCCGCCACAATGGAAAAAAGTACAGGGCTCTGTTCCCGCAATGGCTGCGCCACTGGCGCTACAGAGCCACTAACAACTACCGAGAAAAGTGCACTAATAATCTCAGTGCTGGGCTGACGAGAGGCGGCGCCGGTGCCAAGGGACTAGGTAATGTTGTTTATGGTAAACATATGTTAATTATTATTTGATTGATTGTTTATCCGTAGCCGCTTGTCGTTTTATCCCTTTTTTCCCTAGTAATTCTGGCGGATTTTGCCCGTAGATTCAGCTGATCTACCTAGCTACGTACCTAGGTAGGTAGGTAGGTAGGTAGGTAGTACTTGCTGTGCCAATAGCCCTACGTTACCTAGGTAGCGACATTCAGCCACCACCACCGCAGTCCGTTTCTTAATTATTCTTGCTCATCATCTCAATCCCGTCAGGAACAGATTTGTCCAAAAGAAAGAAAGCAAAATCCGGCCTCTAGTGTCCTGACTAGCAGTCTCAGGACTCGTCCGTCCGCCACTTGCCAAACTTGGCTTGCTTGGCTGGCCGCTAAAAGGCACGTGTGGTGCTAGTTAGCGTGGTCTGAGTTCGTAACGTTGTGAAAAGGTGCCTGGAAAACTAGTAGATCGTTCACTGATCATCAAGCCAGGCGGGTTGGAGCGTTTTGCCCTAGAATTATAATTTACTGGTAGTCGCTGTGCTGGAGCAGTTAGCGTACCAGTTAAAGAGGTTAAAGAGTTGTTATAATTCGTACGAAGTAGATGAGGTATGTAATGGCCACGCTTAATGATTCGTCGTCTATGCGCTTTAGTGGAGCCTCTTGTAGGGATAAATTATAATACCCAGGGCGGCAACGCTGTCGCTGTACCAGTATATTTTTGTTCCCTTGTTCCATTGTTCGCTCGGCCCACCTCGGTTGTCCATCGTCGATCGACCATCATCCCACTTCTCACCACCACAACCATCATCCTGACCAGCCATTCTAATAATTCCTGGTGCAATTCGTCTCCAGTCCATCAGCCCAATGCTCGAGCCCCTCCATCATTGGCCGCTCGATATGCCCGCCGAGAGACTACACGGGCCAGCGCGCCGCCCCGCTCCGCGCTGCTGTACCTAACCTGTCCAGCTGGGTCAGACCCTGTGTTTGACACAGATGGAGAGACCACAGAGACACCACAGAAAGACTATTTACAGAGAAACCACAAACCACAGACAAGGCTGCCAGCCAGTCCACCCACCGACATGGCATCGAGCATTGATCTCAGCTTTCTGCCAGGCCCGACTATTTTTTTCTGACGTCTGCTGTACGAGGCCCCCACTTCCTCGCCCTCTGCCAACACGGCCCTGCGCTTGGTGCGCCGTTCCCCCGATGGGGCCACTCATCACCCACACTGCACGCGCTCGACCGCATCGCATAACTAGTTATTACCATGGTCTGCCCCCCTGCGCTTGCAGTCACGGCTTCTTGCTCGAGTTGCTTCCCAATAATATATACCCTCGTTTAATTCTCTCGTTTCTTGGTCGATTGCTCTTTGCTTCTTGCCATTGACTGCACTGCCCCGTCTTGACGCTTCGACATTGACGTCTTATAGACTGCAGTACACACAATCGTCGCAATGAAGGCATTCGGCGCATGGCTCCTCGCGGGCGCCGCTGGCCTCGCCGGCCTTGCCAGCGGTCTTGCCAACACGGATACCATTACCTGGGGTGGTGATAACTCCAGGGCTGGTTACCAGACGTATGTCTTCTTCTTTCCCTCCTTCTGCTTACTCTTTTCTACGGCGATTGTCCCATCTCATCCGTTTTCGCTCGTTCCTCCCGCGTCGCACACAATGGCGCATTCTACTAATTCCAAGTCTCCAGTAACCACAACATGGACCCCTCCGTCGTCGGCAGTAATCAGTTTGGCCAAATCTTCAAAGTTCTCTTGCCAGGCAGATATGGCGGTGCCGCCGAGCAAATCTTTTCTCAGCCTCTCGTTTACACTCCCAACAATGGCACCACGCAATACGTCTACTGGGCCACTACTCAAAACAACCTCTACAAGATGAACGCCAAAACTGGCGAAATCGTCGCCAAGCGTAATCTTCACATTCCCTTCCTCACTGCCGATCTCGACGGCTGCGTCGACATTAACCCCAACATTGG
The DNA here is from genome assembly GCA_037289395.1 of Beauveria scarabaeidicola. NCBI lineage: Eukaryota > Fungi > Ascomycota > Sordariomycetes > Hypocreales > Cordycipitaceae > Beauveria > Beauveria scarabaeidicola. The sequence goes on from JAEIJG010000669.1 coordinate 14,529, forward strand.
CATCACCGCCACTGGTGTCATCGACCCCAGCACCGAGACCCTATACCTCACGGCCAAGACCTATCTCGATCAGACCGTCCTCAACACGGCCCAGGGCCGTCCTGCCGGCCGCTACTATGTCCACGCCATTGATGTCAACGACTTGACCGAGCGTCCAAACTTCCCCGTCAACCTCGAAAATATCAAGGCCACCAACAACCTTGAGCGCATATTCACCGGCGGCATCCACCACCAGCGACCCGGCCTACTTCACGTCGGCGACTACATATATGCCGGGTTCGCCTCCCACTGCGTCCAGTACGACTTTAGTGGCTGGATCATTGGTTGGCACAAGACCACTGGCAAGATTGTCGAGAGCTGGGCTACCGAAGGTGCCAATGTCCCCATCACTACCAAGGGTGGTGGTGTCTGGATGTCTGGCGGTGGTCTCGCTTCTGACAATGCCGGATCCATCTTCTTTGCTACCGGTAACGGATATGCTTCTCAGCTTTCCACTATCCCCGTCAAGGGTTTCGAGCCTCCTACCGCCCAGGAAGAGTCCGCCGTTCACATGACCCTCCAACCCGATGGTAGCCTCAAAATTGTCGATTTCTTCATGCCTTGGGAGAAGCAGGCGCTCGACGGTGCCGACAAGGATCTTGGTTGTTCTCCTCTCGAGCTGCTGCCTCCCGAGTTCGCATGCGGTGACATTAAGCGCGTCGGTGTCGTCACTGGCAAGAGTGGCAAGACATACTGGCTCAACATGGATAATCTCGGCGGTTATCGCAACGGTCCAGACTACCGCGATGCTGTCATTCAAGTGTTCCAGAACGACAACTCTGTATACGCCGGTGCCGGTGTTTACCCGCTGGAAGGAGGCTACGTTTACATCAACGTCATTCAGCATCCCTCCAACGTCTTCAAGTACTCCTGCGTCAACGGCGTCCTGTCCTTCCCCAAGGTTGCCACCACGGCTGAAAAGAATGCTTACATTCTCGGCGTCAGCCACGGCACCACCACTTCGCTCAATGGTCAACCTGGTACTGGTCTTCTGTGGGTTACTGACGTCCAGGGTCTCGGCCTCAGAATCTACAATGCCGTGCCCCAGGGTGGTACCATGACCATGATCAACTCTTTTAGCATCACCGGCGTCAACAAGTTCACTCGTCCCGTTTTCGGAGACGGACTCGTATATATTGGCACCAACCAGGGCTACGTTTACGCCTACGGCTCCCCCGTCAACGCACCCCTCAACTGTACCTCTCCCGTTGACTTTGGCAAAGCCGACCTCAAGTCCAACAGCACTAGCAAAGAGATTACCTGCACTGCCAACATTGACGTGTCCGTTACTGGTATCGAACTCAGCGATGCGACCGACTTTGCTCTTGGTACTCCTCCTTCCGTTCCATTCAATGTTGCCAAGGGTAGCAACTTCAAGGTTTCTGCCACCTTTTCGCCCAGCAAGGTCGGCCTCGTGTCTGCCGACATTGTCGTCAACACAACCAACTCCGTCGGTGGCTACAGCATCAACAGCCATGCCCGCCTCACTGGTACGGGCGAGAGTACCTCTGCCCTTCTCGATGTCGCCCCCAACACCGTCACTTTCGATGCCGTCGTCGTTGGCGAAGATCCCAACGGTGTCACACAGCAGTTCCTCGTCAACAACCTGGGCAACGCCCAGCTCACCATCAAGCAGGTCCTCTATTCGGCCAACAACGCCAGCGGACCTACGTCCACTTGGGATGGCAACGGCGACTTGGTTGTCGGACAGTTCACTGTCAAGGGCATTCCAACTACCCTCAACGGCCACCAGTCCTCCTCCGTCACAGTTGTTTTTAATTCATCCAAGGCCGGTACCTACTCTGGTTTCCTCAAGTTTGTATCCGACGGTGGCACCAAGTCGTTATCTCTCGCTGCCTCGGCTGGTCCTGCTGCCAAAGCGGTACTCGAATTTCAGACCCCTGACGGACAGGGCTGGGTAAAGTATGTCGAGGGCAAGCCTTTTGACTTTGGCAATGTTACCGAAAATCGGTCTCGCGCTCTCAAGTTCCGCATCACAAACGGAGCTCCCTCTGGTGGCGTTAAGCTCTCACTCACCGTCTCCAAGCCTCCTTTCGGAGTTGACGGTCTCATCAAGGCCGCTAACCAGGTAGATCTTGCTGAAGGAACCTCCTTGGCTCCCGGTGAAAGCGGTTCTGCTGTCCTTACCTGCAGCGCTCCCAAAACGCAGTGGAATGTTGCGCCCACGAATGGTACTGCTGGCTGGACTCTCAACACCAACGACCCCGCGTTGGGTAAGCAATTCATTCAATTCTTCTGCAGGGCGGTCTCTGAGCAGGCGCCACCTTTACTTGACAATGGCCTCGGCCAGTACCGCTACAAGGGATGTTTCCTCGAGAACAACCCTGGCCGGCAGCTCCAGACTCAGCTCTACGGCAACGACAACAATACCAATGCCATGTGTATCGCTGCTTGCGCCGACAAAAAATACACATACTGCGGTACCCAATATCATCGTGAATGCTGGGCTGGCAACTATATCCCTATCAAGCAGGTGGATGACCGCAACTGCAACTTCGACTGCTCCGGTGACTTGAACCAAATCTGCGGTGGCAATGGTGATGGTACCGCTAGCTACATTTCTCTCTTTGTTGACTCCAAGGGCACGGACACTGGACCCCCAGTCGGCCCTAGCGTGAACCCCGGTGTCGACGGCTACAACAGCATCGGATGTTACACTGAGGCTACGGCTGGTCGTGCCCTCCCCAATGGAGCTGCGACGGACAAAAAGACTGTCAAGAGCTGTGTAGATGCTTGCAAGGCTGGCAGCTACATCTACGCCGGTCTTGAATATGGAGGCGAATGCTGGTGTGGCAATGCTTTTGGCGCCGGGGCTGTTGCAGCACCTCTTTCCGATTGCAACATGTTGTGTAATGACAACGGTACCGAATACTGCGGTGCTGGCTCGCGTCTCAATGTGTACCAGCTGGGCGGTGGCAGCTCTTCTGTCAGTTCTGCCAACGGTTCCAAAACTGCCACCTCGTTCACTGTCGCGTCTAGCGCCGACGGCAACGGTACCGCGAGCGTCCTTGCGACCGTCACGGCGACCACAGACACGGCTGATGCTACGACTACGGCGACGACGACAACTACCACTACCTCGAGCAGCACTCCCACTCCTACTGGTCCCGCCAGAAAGCCTGTCGTGGGCCAGACTTGGAAGCTCCAGGGCTGCTGGACAGAGGCCACCAATGCGCGCGCTCTGTCCGACAGCACATATGCCGACGACGAAATGACTCTTGAATCGTGTGCTGCATTCTGTAAACTCTCCACTTACTTTGGTGTAGAGTATGGACGTGAATGCTACTGCGGCAAGAAACTCAACGACGGCTCTGTCAAGGCCAATCAGGAAGACTGCTCCTTTACCTGCCCGGGTGACGATTCCGAATATTGCGGCGCTGGAAACCGACTTGAACTGTACATGAATTCTCAGGATAGCACCACTTCGTCGAGTGTATCAAGCCTCACCACACCCACGACAAGCTCAGCCTCTGCCAGCACAGCTACCGCTACCCCCACCAATACCAGCAGCTCGAGCACTTTATCTGGAAACATGACCTCGAGCACCGTTTCGACTACCGGCTCTACTACTTATGGCTCTGCCACTTACGGCTCTGCCACTTACAGCTCTGCCACCAGCACTACTGTGGCTTCTAGCTCTGCCACCTCAAGTGCAACCACCTCTAGCGCAACTTCAACGCCGTCTGCCTCGACGACTACCTCAAAGACCAGCTCCAGCATCACAACTTCTGCAGAGCCTACTTCGACTAGCCCGGTCATCAGCGAAGGCAACGTCAACTACACATATTACGGCTGCTTCTCAGAGCCCAGCCAGGGTCGACTTCTGTCTACGCAAATCTATAACAACGCCACTGACATAACCATCGGAAAGTGCCTGCAAAAGTGTGACGCGGCCCAAGCGGGCTACAACTTTGCTGGTGTCGAGTACGGACAAGAGTGCTGGTGCGGCAGGACGCTGTCGCTGGACGGCGGGCAGTCTGCCAGCGAGCCTGGCAAGAATGTCACTGGCTCTGATTGCAGCTTCTTGTGCCCTGGCAACAAGACTGAGTACTGTGGTGCTGGTGTCAGATTGAGCACCTACGTGCTCAAGTCGTGGCTCAAGAAGCAGAGTCAGACTACTGCGCCAATCAGGCTCAAATATTAAGATGTGTCCAAGACAATGCTCTGCCATTCATTACGATCTCACATGAGTCTAGTCGAGGCTGCAGACTTTGGCCTTTTTCACGTTTAACCCATTTTTATTTTTACAGATCAGCGAGATCTTACTCAATATAGATCCTTGCATCAATGCATAGGAAAACAAACAGACAGTATATTCACCGGAAGAGGTAATGGCCCACGCGATAGGCCTCGTATTGTATAAAGAGGATCTAGCGCTTGCTCATGCCGGGAAACGGATGAGACGAATAATTGATGACTGATTTTTTTTTCTTTTTTTTTTCTTTTCTTTTCTTTTTTTCAAATTCGGCATCAAAATGCAGTTACTCAATCAAACTTAACGCTGACCAGCCCAACGCCGAAAATTTGCTAAAGTCGGTTTCCCCGAAAACCCTTTGAAGAATGTAATTCACATTTCCATTGCATGCCCATAGTTACAGTCCTCCAATGATGACATTCGGCTGCGGCCGCGACCTCGGGCGCCCATCCCTCGTCGTGCTCTGCTCCATCTCCATCGCGACCCTCGACGCAAAATTCTCCTCGTCCGTCAGCGCCACGGCCTCTGTCCGGGACCCGAGGATGGCCGCCAACTGCTTGGCCTTGGCCGCCCAGCCGGGCCTCTCCATCAGCTCGCACACTTGCGCGCCGACGCTCGCCGCGAACTCGTCCGTGTAGAACCCCCCGTAGGCCAAATCCCCCGCGTGCAGCGGCAGCGGGATGCGCGACAGCGCGGCGAGGTCGGCGAGGGTGAGCGGCGCAAAGACGGACCAGCCGCCGGGGCGGATGGCGACGGAGCCGTCGGCGGACGCGGCGGCGGCGGCGTAGTCGGGGAGCGCCTCGGGGATGTGCGGCGGGGGCAGGCTGTAGGAGGGAGGGGCGCGGTCGAGGAGAGATGCGGGAAAGGCGGCGAGGGCGGCAAAGGAGTCGGGCATGAGGCGGACGGAGGAGGCGAGGGCGAGGTTGGAGCCCATGATGAGGGGAAGGGAGGCGTCAATGGCGGCCCGGGCGCGGGCGGCTTCGGCGGGGGAGCTTCTGCGAAAAGTGATTTGCGTGTAAGTCATCGTTGGGGTCGTATGCTCACCTCCCCAACACCACGGCGCAAAAGCAAAAAAAAGAAAAGAAGAAGAAGACAAAGGGGACAGTTGCGTACATTTGCAGAATGGTAAGGAGCTTGGAGAGCAGATATTCCACGTGTTGGATGCGCTCGCTGGCGGCCACAATCTCGGGCGCGTACCCCGGCACCACGTCCGATATCCGCATCGGCAAGTCCCTCGTCGTCGTCGTCGTCGTCGTCGTCGCCGCCTCACGCACCACCGCGACCAGTACCTGGCCCGCGGCGGACACGGCGTCGACGGCCTCGCCGACAATGACAATCAGCGCATCGACGTCGACGAGCGCGGGGCGGTCGTCGCTGGTCGGAAGCAGATCCGGCGCGGACTCGACGCGGCGCAGCCACTTGAGGACGAGGGGCGCCGTCAGCTTGAGGGACTGGACGGCGCGGCGGAGCGTCTGCAAGGACGCGGTGCGGGAGCGCGGCGCGAGGCCGAGGTCGAGAATGTCGTGGAGGGTGTGGTGAGAGGCGGCGACGAGGCCGACAAGGGCGGTGGCGATGGAGAGGGGCGTGTCGGGGAGGGGGAGTGGTTGGGTGATGGTGGTGGCGGAGGAGGAGGAGGCGGGTTCGGTGGCTTCGAAGACGAGGCCGCCGCGGAGAGGAGGAGGAGGAGGAGAGGAGGAGGAGGATAAGGGAGGAGGGAGAGAGGATGATGGTGTATCGGTGGGACGTCGGCGTATGGTGCGCATGAGGGCGTGGGCGACGGCGACGGCCATGCTGGGATGGTGTCAGTTGGGGTCTTGTTGTTTTCCGACCAAGCCGGTGACGAGAGCGTTGCTTGCTCGGCTATAAATGATCAAGGGATATATTCAAACTAGACACAGACTGGACATGATGTCGTAAAAAAGAGTATCAAGGGTTGAAAGATGGTGGCGGGGACGGGTGTGGGATGCCCGCAACCGGTTTCTTCGCTGACTAGGTTGGTTACGGCGTTGCGGCAGATGACTGTTTTTTTTTTTTTTATAATTAAACGCCCTCTTTACTTGGGATCCAGAAGCTTGAACATTATCACCACAAATGTGCGCCACGAACGGTTGGCGGATTCTAGGCCTCTAATCGGCCGAGACCTTTTGCAGCCCTCGCTGGGCGTTGGGGAGAAGCGTGGACGAGAGAGACATAACTAACTACCAGTAGCTAATATTTACGGAAACAAGCCACCAGCTTGGCTCCAAACGTTGCTGTAATATATATATATATTATATCGCCCACAGCCTTGTCGCGATTGCATTCCCGTCAACTGGTCAGCCTGACTGATGCGCAAGCTGTTTCAATATCGAAGCACGCACAAAATCGTTTACATTTTTAAAACCCCTTTCTTGCAATAACTCTTGTCTGATATTCTCTTCTTGTTTGCTTGAGTCATGACACGCTATCTACGACGGAGGGTACTTTACCCGGTGTGAGCCACAGCGCCCGGGTTGACTCATGCGAGCAAATCAGCAACGACGAAGCAAAGCTGGGGATTTCACAAATGGAAACCACGAAAACAGAGACGGGTTCTGTGCGGGTTTGGGGTTCATCTGCTCTCTAAAAGGCAAGCCAAGACAATTAATTATGCTTGGCCTGGTGGTGGAGGCTCTATGCATCTGGTAGATCTATAACGCTAGCGTTTCGATGATGGAAAGGCTATTATTGAGATGGGAATACTGCAATACGTTTTTCCTTTGAGATACATGCCCTCCTCAGAGTCGAGTTCTTTGACTAGTGTCATTGTCTGTCCACCTTTGACCCCC
>JAEIJG010000670.1:0-21577 GCA_037289395.1 Beauveria scarabaeidicola
AAAATAAAAGAGCTATCCGCAGCAACACAAAAGGCACTAAATTATAAAACTTGCAAGACAATGGAGCGGGGAGTGGAAACTTGGGTAGTGACTTGACAAGGGGGGGAGGGGTGGCCGGAGTAAAGCCACACCATCCAGCAGCAGGGGGTGCAAGAGCTGGACGAGCAACGCTGGAAAAGGGTTTTGCAAAAAGAGACGAAATATGCATTGCGTTGCCAAGTTTTTTTTTTTCCGCTATAATGAAAGGTAATACTGATAGCTCCCTTCAGCTCAACTGCTCAGCAGACAGAGAGGTGGCGGCTGGCTGGCAACGTATTTCGGCTGCAAATAGGCACCGTACTGGGCAGGCATCAAGCTGCATACTTGCGAGCCATGTATCCGTAACTCCGTAATCTGTACACCTGGAGCCAACTACAGCGAGGATAACACGAAGCAGCTCTTTTTTTTTTTCCCCTTTCCTGGATTCTCTTTACGAAGTAAGCAAAAGTAAAAAAAACGTGTGATGGCTGTGACGCCCCAACCTGTCAACTCTTATTTTTGGCAGCATGCTCCCATCCATCCCTTGCGCAACTGATGCTGTCAGGGCAGAATGGCCGTTTACTGGCCAGGCAAGTGGTAGTTGGTTAGCCGGAGGGCTTGGCACTCACGGCCCAGCAAAGCAGGATACGATGATAGTGATACTGATAATTAAATATCCAAGCGCCCCTGGGTTTTGACTAGCAGTGTTGGCAAGCTTTGGCTGGCCTGCCGCACGTTGTCCTACCAAATCGTCCCAGTCGGAGGGGCGGTAGAACGTGTATGGGCTTCAGGTAAAGAAGGACCCGCCGCCAGAGAGCGGCCACGTTTTTCTTGTACTTTTTCTCCTCCACTCGACACAGCTCTTCTCCAGATAACACTGAATTAATACCAGTAATGATAATAATGGCAAATCAGTTTATTATCAAGTGCAGCAATCTTTCCCGCACTAGGTTGAACCCCCAGACCCTTTCATGGTCTCCTGGAACGGCAACCGTAATCAAGTTTTATGCCCGGTTCCTGCTAACTAACCTAGTTAGTACATAAAATAAGGTACAAGCAGCCCAGGCCATCCTTCTCAGGCCCTTTCTGTGGCCGAATCGTGCCGTGATTACGTCTGGCTGAGGTGCTGGTGTTTGTAAGACGGTATCATGGCCGCAAACAGCAACAATCTGCTATTTACCGCTACTTCTTTCTTTTGCCAATCAAAGTCTCAAAAATCGCAAGTAGTCTCGACAAAATCCACGTCGCTGTCAAGTTAGATGCTCCCTCTCCGGGCGAATCGCCCAAGTAATGGGTCCTACAGCTAGTAGCCGCTCTCGTGCTGGAAATTTAGCGGGCATTGGCTCACGGCCATGCAAAAATCCTGAAACCTGCCCGCTCCGCTCCACCGCCGCCGCGCTCGACACGACGTGAGCGCTTGCCGCACGCAATGCCTTTTTATTTACGGATATTCGTAATTTCTTTAATTAATGTCCTTTTTTGGCTGTTAACACGGACTCGCAGGCCTTGCTTGTCTGTCCGTTCTTTCCCACCCGTTCGCACCACCACCACCACCACTGGCCCCCCCCCCCCGCCCGGGCGAGACATTGCCAATGTGTCGGCGCATCTTGTCGCCTCGCTTCACTCACCGAACCTAGCCAAGCCCAGCAATTAAAGAAAGCCCGAAAAAAGTCCCAAATTCACCGTAGCCTGTTTATTTTAGCTCCACGAGCCAAAGTGGCGCCGGCCACGGCCGGTTCAGTTATCCGGGCTGATGGGATTTTAGCCGCTTGTGCCTTGTGGCTAGTGAGACTGGGGCTCTCACCGCGAAGTTTGTCGGGCTGTAAAAGCGGCAGCATGTTTCCTTTCTCGGTTTGTTTTTTTGGCCGTTGCCTGCGCCACAGCTCGCTTGACTGGAGGAGCTGTTCCAAGCATCACGATACTAGCTTCTTTGCACCATCATGCTACGCCAGGATCTTCGACTTGCTCAACAGAGTAATCTTCGGTCTCGTGCTACAAAAGTGCTCTTCAGCTGTTCTTTCAATTGCTGCCAGCCGTTAATTCGTCTGCTGACCGTTGCCCTTGCTCATTGCCACGTGCATCGTCTCTCGCCTTGTGCAATGACAAGCAGGTTCTGTCGATGGGGCAAAAAGTTGAATTAAAATCAAATAAATTGAAATACCGGATATGGCTCATCGTGTTCGCTTACCTGACGAATGAACCACGATCCGCGGCACCTGCCAGCTGGGACCGTCGTCTGCGCAGCCACTCATGCAAACGCCGCCGTGGCATCGCAATCTGGCGACTCCGATTCTGGGACTTTTGAATAGCCTTGGCCAAGCATATGTACGTATACATGCCATTACCGATAATGCATCACGCACAAAACCGCCCCGTGGTCAGCCTGCAATGTGCAGTCGGGCCCTTTAAGTCGCGGGGGCGGGCACGCCATGCCATGATCGGGACAGCATGCACAGCTGTAAATGATGGCATCGCGACTACGGCGTACAAGTACGCGGAGAATTGGAAAGTTGCAAGCAGCATGCATGTCTGGTGTGCACCCTTACGAGGAAGAATAAATAGCAACACTGAAAATGGGTGTCTACAGCCACACGCATGTCTTACCTCCCTCACAGGCACGACGACGACATGAGCGTAGTAATTACGGGTTCTTTATGCATGGCTTTTCGAGAAAAATAGGGTCCGGTGAGTCGAGACCAAACAGGCACATTAGTTGGCAGTTGATACGGGAAATGGCTCAGCTCTCATCTCGCGCAATTATTCGTGTTACTCTTTTGTTTCCCTTTTTTCTTTTTGTTAAAAGGTCGCCGTCGCTTGCCATGGGCATGCAGCTTGCCAGCCAGCCTGCCAGCCTGCGGCGAGATGCAGCCACGAATCCACGACTCCAAAAATAAACAGGCAAGTAGTGGACAAAAAACATGGCGCTAGTGTACCTATAACCACCACTAATCATGGCCGGAAAGCCGTATATCAGTACGGAGTAGACCCGCCATGTTTCTTGTCCACCGAGTGACAGACAGGGTAGGGTAGCCTTGCAGTCTTGCAGTCGGGCGCTGGCAGATTCTGTGTGTGCCAGGCTGAGCTGCCAGCGCACGTCGATTCGCAGCTTGACAGGGTGTACTGGTATCAGAGGCGAAGAATGGGTTCGACCACGGAAAAGGCAAAGGACATAGTTACGAGAGCATGAGGGCTGCCTGCCAGTATGCCATGCCATGTCATGTCATGCCGCACGCTGGGCGGCCTGTCCCGCCAGCGTACCTCACCAAAGCGGTGCCAATGGCGTGTGGCAAATGTAACCATCCACGGTGTGCATCAAGATGGCGGCTTCATCTATTCCTGCAGCTGTCACCAGGCGTTATATTACAGCTTTGCTGCACGAGAACCGTCCTGGAAGGCGCCCAGAACCTTCTTCTATGCTTGATCCAGGGTGTAATCCCATCGGTGCTTGCCCAGGGCTACCAGTGATTTCTGACAATCACTTTCCCCCACGAGTGGCCCAGCTTTTGCTTCTGCTTTTTTTTTCTTCTTCTTCTCGACAGCCATGGTATGGATCATGCCGGATCACCATTTGCCGTCGCTAGCGTCCTTGGCCGGAACAAGGGGACCCCTGCCCTCTCTATTCGTGTTTACAAATATCATATATGTAATCCGTAAAAACACAATGTCCTTTGTTCTGACCGATCTCTCATAAAGAAATCGCCAAGACCACACAAAGCTCGGCAAGTACGGAGTACGTAGCCAGGCTGTCTCTCAGCTCGTATACTCTGTACATACGCCTATACCGCCATCCTCTTATCAGGCGCCAAACTCCAAGAATAGCACAGGGGTTTTTTAGGCTCGTGGGGGCGGGCTGAAGTCCGCTGAATAGCCACTGATGGGGAATCACTTCATTTATTCGCAACAAAAATTCATTAGAGACAAAGAGGCTGGGATTTGTTGGTCCAAGTAGAGAGGTTGGAATCAAAAAGGCGCGCGCACCAACCCCATCGCCATAGTCTATAGAGAGGGGACCTTTTGGCCGGGTGGCTTGGGGCAAGGCATCCGAGAAATGGAAAATGGTCGTTGCGCTCGCCGCTGGTCTGGCTATGCCGCTATCATCTATGGCAACTCCCAAAGCCATGTCTTAAGCCACTGGTAAAACGACCCTGAGCCTAGCTAAACGACACCTGTAATGGCATGGCCGAGGTGACATTCATCTTTCTGCGTCAATGTAGTATGTATGTATGTCTGCTATTTCCATCCAAGGTATCCTGCGTAGATATTTTGGACAAGAAGCATTTAAAATTTGCTTATTTTTTGGGGGGTTTTTTGGGTCGATTTACTTGCTGGATGCACTACCCGGCCCCGTACTCCGTAGACGAGTCGTGATTGGCGGTACAGTTGGATATGCACTTACCAATGCACCTACCAATGCACAGAAAGAACCAAAAAAAGATAGCATTTCACAAAGCCATCCATTGGCCGTTGTACTCGTTCACCAGACCATCAGCCCTGTACACGTCACTTTCAGCTTTTGAAGTACAACCCCACCATGCCAAAGAAGAAGATGAAAAAGTTGAAAAAGTAAGGCGATATACCCCCCACCCTATCCGTCACCTCCGAGAACTTCTGGGTGCGAGAGGGTGGTCCAAAAGGCCGGCCGGACTCGCTTTCCTACTTGGGACGGCGGCATCATGCTGCCGTCCCCAAGCGGATCATGATATATGTCTTGTGCGTGACGTGGGGCTGAGAGGCGAAAAAAATAAAAACGAAAAAAAGGCTTTGAGATTAAGAGTAACGATGGTGATAAGAGTAGAGTGAAATAAAAGAATACGCACGATATCGATATGCATGACTTATGCCTGCATGTCGCTTACATACAACAACCCCCAAGGGCCGAACCGTTTCGAGTCAGGCGTTTCTTGCTGGGCATTGAACAGTTCCCAGACATCTTCATCTCATATGCCGATAATGATGGACTGTCGAAAATAAACCAAGCATGGCCATTGCCAGATCGCTGCGTCATTGTCGTCTCCAGTCAACCTAATAATAGAGAAAGAACTTATCCTCCTGGACCAGGGTCCCCGCCCCCCAGTCAGTCCACTGGCTGAATATCTAGGCGAGAAGAATTGCCGAAAAGCAAGGTCCCCTGACCTCTCATTATACGTGATATTTTCAGCGATTCAATAGTCTGCGGTTCAGCGTCGCAGTCGTAATCAAAACGGCAATCTCAGAAAACGGTGCGGCGCTGCCAAATTGTACGCTCAAAGTAAGAACCGTTTACCACCCAATTCCTCATTGAGCCTGTTGCTTGGCTTTGGTGGCAGTTCAATCTACTAAATAGAGGTGATGTCTTTCTCAGAAAGGCGCCCTCTTTACATGTCATCGGAACAACAGTTGCAACCCAGCTCTCACCACCCGTGAGCGCCAAGCTCGCAAAAAAAGGGCCGATGAGGACATTTGCTTAGATGGTGGTGCTTTGCTCTACGCTACTCAACATGTTGCTTCTTTGCGTGCACCGAGAGCTCTCTGCTTGCGTGAGTTGCACCATCCGTCTCATCCGTGTATACAGGATTTTTTTTTTTACCACTCAAAGTGTGCAAGAAGTAACCCCTAGCCCTGAAGGACTGCTACGCTCTGGTTCTGGCCCCAGGCGCCAACGACTCAAGCACCTAGGAGCCGGGGGGGGAGGAGATACCAAGATGCAGATACATGCATGTTTCGCTTCTTCTCAACAGCCCAAAGGTCATTAGACAGGAACTGTACGCCATCGGTGAAACTTGAGAAGCCATGTGGCTGTCATAGATACCAAAAATAAAACGAAATAGAAAACATGTCGTGAATAAGTCGCCGACTCGCCAGCGGTGAGCGAAACACAGCCAAAAGAAACAAGAAAGACAGTTTCACCCGCAAAGCCCAATAGACGTGGGGGATCCATTTCCAGACGGTTTAGGAATCGGCCAAAAAAAAAAAAAGAGAAAGAAAAAGAAAACCTTTAATCGACCGCAACGCAGACAGCTGGACTCGGTCTTCAGCTCGCCTCGCAGCCCTGGCTGGATCGTACTACGGTCCCCCCAACACCAACAGCCCAAGGCAAGCAAGCCCTGGTCAATCTTGTCTGCCGTGATACTATTCACGTCGAATAAACAAGAGAAAGAAAAAAAGATAAAAAAAAAAAAAGCACCCGCCCACTTAAACAACCTGCGGGCAACATCCGGGAGCCCTTGCTTACCACACAGTATATCCGCGCGGCTTCGCCCAGGACTCGAGAGATCAGTCGGAAGGTGCATGATGCCGGCATATGTACTGCCGCCGCCGCCCCTGTCACAACAAACTCGGAAAATTCTTCAATAATTCAACTTGAGCCATGGGATGAAAGTCATACCGTAGAGCTGGCCGTTGCTCGGCCACAACGTCGACATACATAGGGCACATGTGTTGAGACTGCGAGAACAACTGGATCTTGGCAGAATGAAAGGAAAATCGTCCCTCCTCTCCCCACCCTCCAGCCCTAGAATCGTAGAAAAGATGTTTTTTTTTTTTTATTCGTAAAAAAATATCCAGCTCGGGGAGCGTGCGACCGCTGACCTGAGCTCGGGCGTTGCTCGCGCGCCGCCTTGATCTCCCGGCCCCCCCTGCGATGCACTTTCTTCACCGTGGCGCTCTCCGTATCTTGAACTGTCAAAGCACCAACACACCCACCTTCCTGCATGAGCAAATTTGGCATGTGTCATTCATTCTCTCGCTTTGTACGGAGTAGAAATCTCGCAAAAGAATTGCCAAAGTTTATTATAATGTCAGGGCCCACTGATGAAACGGCTCTAGGTAGGGCTTGAAACAGATCATGGCGTACATGGTGATTGCAGCAACCGCGTATCAGTGAGTAGAGGAACGAGAAATCGCGAGATTAAGAAGGAGGGAGGGAAAAAAATAAAAATAAAATAAAAAAAGGCAATCTCGTACCGCATGACGGAAATCTTAGACCCGGTTGCACTTAACTAGCCGCCAGACGCCTCGTATTGTCTCGGTCCACAACCCAAGGTGAGACAAGGGCGCTCCAGAACCTTGAAAAGATCTGGGAGGGTCCAAGACATGATTACGTAGCTTAGCTGGCACGTTAGCTACTTGCTAGCATGATTCATTTTAAAATCTTCATGGACGTATGATTCGAGGTTATTGTCCTTTTTCTCCATTTAAGTAAGCTTCTTCAATTGATGTTCGAACTTGTACAAATATACCTCAATAAGACTTATGATGCAAATTGCAACTCTTTGGCGTATGCCTGCGCCTAAACTACCCAAACCCAAATGTGAATGACAGTCCACTAGTCCAAAATGACGCGCCTATCCTCTCGTCTATGATGCCATTTGATCTAATGAAAAATGAGGAAATATAATAAAAAAGAGAGAGAGAGAAAGAAGACGAAAGTAGACTTGCTCGTGATTATGTAGTGATAGATGGTAAAGGGAGAGGGGAGAAGAATAGAGAGATACAAGTTTTACAGCTCCTCATCGCCGTCGCATTGCTTTTGAATCACGACGCGCTGAATCTCCATCTGGGGCTGTTTCCACGTAGGGTGCCAGTCCTCGCGGGCAGCCCAAAAGTCCTTCTTGGCGTTGGGGGACCCGTTGACCCAAGGCTTGAGCGACTTGTTGTCCTCGAACCAGCCGTTGGTGCCGCCGACGGCCAGGTTGATGATGAGATAGAAATCCTGATCAAAGGGCGTATTCTTGCGGCCAGTCTGGCTCCAGACGTCGGCTAGGCGGGTACCGTTGTTGGTCGTCTGCGGGAAAGCGCCGCGCTGCCACATGGGCTTATTAAAGTTGGTGTAGAGCACCTGCATCAGGCGCGTGTTGACGTAGGTGAAAAGGTACTTTTGCGACCACTCGAGGCCAAACGTATTGAAGCTGTCGCCAAAGTCGCCGCGCAGAATCTTGTGCTTGTTGTTTGTCTTCCACCAGGCGTCATTGGCAGGATCGGGGCCCCAGTGCAGCGCCGACGAGACAATGTTACTACCGCCTTGGGCATAGGTCCAGTTGTTGCCGCGCGACTCCATAATGTCAATTTCACCTGAGGCGGGCCAGGGTCCGTAGGTATCCTTGACGGGCATCATCCAGATGGCGGGCCACAGCCAGTCGCCCTGTGGGAGCTTGGCCGTGACTTCTACGCGGCCGTACTTGAGGGTGGCACCCTTTTTGGTGTGGATGCGACCAGACTTGACAGGCGGCACAACGCTAGAGTTTCCGGCAGTGGTGTTGGTGACGGCAACGCAGTCGTAAAAGTTGTCTGAAGTGCAAGTACCATCCTTTTTGAGGTCAATGATGGTGGTCTTTTCCATCTTGTCGGCGTCCTGGAGGGTGGCCTTGATGATAAGGTTGCCGCCGTCAACGTAGACATTTTCGTCGCCGGGCGTGGTCATCTCAAACTCTCCATTACTGCGCAGGTTAGCATGCAAATGAATTGAGGTGATGTAACGCAGAAAACTTACCCAAATCCACCAAGCTGGACCTCCTTGGTCCAAACGCCGCTGTCGAGGCCATTGTCAAAGCTATCATCAATAAGCGGGCAGTACTTGTGGTGGACGACACTGCGGAGACCATCCCAGACTAGGAAGCCAGAGATGCCGAGACCAATGAGGATACCAATGACGGGGATGATGGTGACCCATTTCTCCTTTTTGTCTTTTTTCTGCAGCCAGGGCTTCTCGACGTCGCCTTTGGCGACACGACGCGAGTGAAAGTAGCGCTGGGCGCGCTCTTCAAACCGTGGACCGAGTGCGCTGGAGGAGCCAAAGCTAGAGGCAGGCCGCGAGACGGCGGGACTGACAAAAGGATTTGTGCCAGTGGTCGTGGCGAGTCGGTGGTTGGCGGCAGGCTCAGGAGTTTCGCCAAATGGATTGCGACCGCTGTCCGTGTTTGGTGTTCCTGAGCGGGGAGGTGTGATGTTTGAGGAGACGTTGCCCGAGTACGGTTGGGCGTTTTGGCTGTTGTAGCTACTGGTGTAGCGGTCGTTTTGTTGGTGATCCATGACGGACTGTGAAGGAGGAGATGGGAAACAAGCAAATATGCCGTCGTCGCAGGGCAATGGCGGTCGCAACGAACAAAGGCGATCGATCGATCTCGGCAGCGAAGCTCTCTAGGTAGGCCGTTGCGCTTTGCGCCAGCTTCCAGATGTGTAGGTGTGGCGTGGTTGAATTAATCAAGGAATGAAGACGAGGATAGTGATGAGAGGTATGATGCTTAGAAGCGGTAGGTATGCGCAATCCAAAATAAGCCTCCAGACTGAATGCAAATGAAAGAGGGTAAAACTGGATGGATAATGTTTTGAGAGGAATGAAGTACTGATAGCCAAGGCGGCAAAGACTAGCAAAGCTGCGGTGGTGCTGAATCCAGCAGTACGTATATTTTTCAGGTGCACAGAGACAGAGTAAATACCTAGGTACCTCTAGTTAAGGTAGCAGCCTCAGCAGGTGCCGTCCAGGCGTGGCTGATGCACTGGTGGCATCCGGTGGATGCGGCAGGGATGGCCGGATCTACCACTGTTTTTTTTTTTTTTACGCTTTTTTCATTCTCTATTTTAGCTCTTTTTTTATTCATCAATTTGATGTGCATCAAGGCAGCCCAAGCAGCGCATACATATTATATCTAGGACCAGTAGGCGACGCCGCAACTGTGTGCCCAACTGTGTGCCCCGTACCTAGGTACGGAGTAGCGAGAAAATCTACAGGGCTCCGTACCCCTCCCTGCCCAGACTCCCATCAGTGGCTCCAGGGCCTAGGTACAGAATACGGGCGGCTACCATGAGCTATAGTGGGCCTCGGGTACTTCTGAATCAAAACACTCAATCATCATGATAAATACCGGCCAAGGTATGTTGTTTCTGACATGGTACACCTCGGACTTCAACGGAGCATCTGGGGCAGTGCGCGCAACCCTTTCCTAATCATACGCGGATTGGTAACCACGCTTCACTGGTAACTTGTAAGCCTGTAACCATGCCGTTATTACCTGCCCAAGGTATCCGCCGCCTGCACGCACGTCTCGTCACCATCACGCACGTCCTCTGTCTGCTGTCCACGCAGCCCCTACCAGTAGATTGTGACTGACGATAACACCGGGCTACAATTTCTCGGCCAACAAATACGGGCCACTGAGATGGCCAACTGCTCCCCTGCCCCAGCGTGTGCTGGCTGCCGTCTGTTGTTTACCGTGTCCGTGCTATCAATAGACGGCATGCGCTGCGACCCCGGCCAGACGGATACCAGTGGATGCGAAATTACGGACCGCTCTAATAAATTCTCTTTTATAATAAGAGTCATCGATCTCTACGGCCGGCAGGGCTCTCGTATGCCTGCATGGATCATATCACCATACGTATTACTTTTCATACATAGCTGCCGACTGCTACATCTCCCGTCATTGCGGCACTGCCAGTTTGCAAGCCATAGCAGTCAGCTCAGTCAATACAATGACAGACGGCATACGGTTGTGCATACTTGACCCTGTCAAGCTGTAAACGCAGTTATGCATCATCGGTGCTCAGCTGCAGCTGGGCTTGTCAGCTGCAGGTGGCCGTGTCCGCCAGACTGGCACACGATTGTAGCAATGTACGGAGTAAATCCAGCATGTTCGCCTACCTGGTCTTGTTTTCTTTACTGTCCCTCTTTCACCTTTTCTGCTGGCAAGGAAATAGCTGGTCGTCTTCAACCCACCTTGGTTCCACATCCGTTCAAGTCCGTCGGCCGCTGTGCCGGCTCTGCAACAGGCTGATCATCTTGTAAGCGCCAGGCCCGGCGATCTTGACGGGTCCGAGACTCGACAAGTCCCTCGGTCAGTAGTGATGCTGCACATCCCGGCCAGCTCGCAGATCTACTGTAGAGTCTGGGTTCTTTACTGGTACGGCAAACAAGAGGCGGGAGATGCGTGCAGCGTGAGATGGCAGCCCAGACTGCCCCTCCAGCTCAGCGCGAGCCCATGATCCGCTGAAGACGTGCATGATCATTATTAATTTTGTGGTAGCGCTGGACCAGGACCAGGCCCTTTGGCAGCGGTGGATCGCAGACGAGAGCGCAGCTATGTACCTAAAATACCAGGCTACCACTGACCAGTAGATAGGCTCAGCTTATTTGAAGTTGAAGTTATTATGCCGCAGCCCCGCCGTAAAAGCAGCAACTCGACAGCGCACGAAAAGCGGCATGAGGTGTGGCTGGTGCCTCTGCCCACTGCCATGGCGCTGTGGCTTGCCAGGGCCATTTTATCTTTTGCCTTTTTGGGAGGCATTACACCCACACCCTCCCTCCACCTTCCCCCCCTCCCCCATTGCTCACCTTTCTCTCTCCCAGCCTCAGCCCATCCATTGTTCCATTGTCGCCTCTCCAGAATCTCCAGAACAGCCAGCGCTAACATCGGACGATGCCTCACGTTGCTTTTGATGCATCACTCTTTTTTTTTTTTTTCCGGCGCTGGGATTCGACCACTCTCTGATGCTCAACAATGCTACCAGCTCAGTCCTCCCTCCTACTTCTCATCTCGAAACGACCCCTCTCTACGCCGCGGCTTGGGTCGTTTGCTAGCCATGGCAACATCTCTCAGCACAGACAGGCACACGAGGTACGAAACGACGGACTGATACGGCAACTTTGCGAATTCCACCCACTCGGCTCCCGGTCGCCCCCGCTTTGGCAATTTGGTTCCTTGAAACAAGGCTTTTTAAAAGCCTCTGAAGACGTTGCCCCATCCTCTAGAGACTAGGAGTGCCCCCGGTGTCTCACTACTCAATCGTCGTTTTTCAATGGACCAATACCCGACTGGCAAGTCAATAGGATGGCAAACCCTACTATTAAGTATTACGGTTTACCCAAGCGCCACGCGAGTTTATTGGGCGCTTCGACCCGCTGGTCACCAGCAACGCGTTGCATTATTTAATCATCTTGACACGAAACCTCTCGTCCCCCCTCTGCGATTACATACCTGTAGATTGCGCAACCTCACCCGTTCTAAAAGGCGTTTTATCGCAACGAACACGTGCGTCGAGTAATCAACGTGGCTGCAGAAAGGCCTAGCCACGCACCATTGATCGTCAACTTCGCAAAAAGGCTCGCGTGTCTAATATACAATATTCGGCATAATGTTTCGCGAAAGACAGATAAGCAGCTTATGTACCAGTGCTAAGCGACCCCATCGCCCACCGTCGACGGATGATACCAAAGTCTTTCTAGCGGGCTTCCATTTAGATCCACTAGCCACGCTACGCCCCAAGCTCTCGGCTCCCCTTTGTCAGTATGGGCACGATATTATTGTTATCATCATGGAGAGACGGTGATCGCTGCTTCAATAAGTAAAAGGCTTTTCTCTCTAGACTCGAGAAGCTTACACGGAATGTCCGACTTGGCGCCTGACGTGTGAGTGTATTGAGATCATGACAAGTTACATATAGGCCCTATCGGACAAGTCGGCATGGAGATCATGAAGTTTCAACGGGCATCTGGTGTTGTGCAAAGTTTATTTGCCTCCATTTTACCCAAACTGAACGCTTGATTAGCATCGATTCGGCCAGGTTGATACCGAGCAAGCTGTGCTAAGTTTCTGCCAGAAGGAAGCTCAGAGTCTCAGAATATCTATCCTCTGCCAGCGTCTCCCGGCACACAAGGTTAGCATCTAGCCGAAGCAGATGTACCAATAATCATCATTAAGATCTGAAGTCTGTTTGGTTTTTATAACCTCTCTATTGTGCAGCGTCTCATACGATGGAATGGCGCGGTCAAAACACCTCACTACTCGACGTTGCCAACATGAGAGTGTTTTCTCAACTTACACCACCCCATCGCCATTAGAGCATGACCAACGGACTCGTGCGCAACAAGGATCCGGACTACTACCGAGCTATTAAAGAGTTAGGCCACTGAAACTAGACGCTCTGGCGCCATTGTAACAGTTACTTAGCAAGCCCAGTAAGCGGCGGCGTTACAACTTCTCTCATTCGGGCCGCTGATATCAGCCTTTCTGCAATAGTAGCGCACCGCGGTCGCCTGGTCGCCCAATGCGACACAGTTGGCGATCTCACTCCGCGCATCTTGGGGCGAGCAGTAAGTGGTCAAAGAACAGCCGTAGAAGGCATCCTTCTCTCCCTCTACATGTTCCATGTCATCATGCAACCCCGTTTTTTTCTTCGTCTGATAACCCGACATACTGGTAAATGTAACCATGGATATAAAAAGGTAGGTAGGTGACATCTCCACTACTGACTATAATAGGCCAACGTCCAGCGCCCATCACCTTCGTATATGCAAGCAGTCGGACACGCTAATGCACCAAAAAGCAACGGAGACGCTAGGCGTCAGAGTCAGGCTCCCGACATGGACTCATTATCCTGGATTCACGGCGAGCCATTTTGGCACGTTGAGCAGGCCCTGGGGCGGAGACGGAGAGTGGAAGGAGAAAAAACGTGCCTTGTTCCTTGGCCATCACGTATTCGTATGTGGGCTGGCTACAGTGGGATTTGGAAGAGGAGGGGCTGTTTTTTTCCTCCTTCATTCTCAAACCAGCCACATTAACAACAGGTGGTCCAACAGAGGCGAAAACTCAGACAGCCCGGAACTGCATTGTGGGACATGAGTAAAGTCTGTGCAATGCATGGATGTGGTCGTGTTGGGTGGGCTCTCTCTCATTCTCTCATTCATGCGCCGTACATAGGTGGCCCGATACGGGACTGGGGCAGTGCGAGGGAAAGAGGAGGGGTGCGGTCGAGGAGCAAAGCACAACAGGAACTGTGCTTAAACTCATGTTCAGGGTAACATTCCGCAGGCCTTGAGTTTTCGATCCTATCTCTGGATTTGGGCATCTTTGTTTCGCACGCAAGGATGGCCATCTTTCTCCTGTCTATCCGTACTTGCCACTGATAAAGCGCTGTCTGAGTTTACTTGCTTTACAACTAGTCAACTCTCATCGTAACTTGTTCCTTTCCAACTCCTCACATGTCTCAAAATCATACTCAAAAGAGAGTTGCTTCCCCTTTCGGTCTCTCTGAAGCCACAGATGAATATTGTGCGTAAAACACTATTAGAACTCGACTTGCCTAGAGACAAACATGTGAAAATGCAACGTGCAGGCAGAATTGCGTCATTCAGCCAGAAGTAGGGGATTTTTTTTTTTTTTTTTTAAGTGGCTCGTCTTGTTACCGGGAATCTTGCCATGCTATCATCTCCAGGTATCCGACTTGGTCTTGCAATACCAGATTTGTCTGTCTCTGAGACGGAAAGCGATATCGACGGCAAGGTTGTGCCTTATATCACATCACCGAGAGGACTTTCAAGATTCGGAAACCGAGAACTCAATTTAGGCGAGACGGATTCGAAACCTGTACTTTAAATAGCCCCTCCTCTATTTATCCGATCTGTGCGCGGGATGTGCCGCCGCGCCGCCGCGCCGCCGCGCCGCCAACCTGTCTCGAGTCAGATTGTTGTATTGCAGGTCTCTTTACCAATAAACTGCACCAATATGGGGTATTGGTCAATTTTCCCCTCTTCGGATGCGTTTCAATCCCCCTTTGCGTGCTGCAAGATGGCTGGCCGGTGGCCGGTTTCTGACTCCAAGTGGTGGGTTCCTTTTTTCTCGTATCTTGTCGATCCTCTGCCGATTTCCCTCCTGTTGTCGACCTATGACAGACAGCAGCGCCAACCTCCTCCCCCCCCCCCCCCTAATTCGCAGCCCAGCGATGGTTGGTTTTGGCCAACTGGGGATCTGCTTTGTCTTGGCTGCGTCCTGCAAAATTCGCTGACGCGGTGAAGCCCTACCCGGCCAATCATTCTCCCCCAAGTCCATTCAGGGTACGAGAGAACCCTTACGGCGAGCCAACACTGGGGGTTCACCATTTATTACTAGGGGCACAAGTTCGTATTGCGCGCCCAAACTCTCTGCACCTCGTATTTGGGTGAGACTTTTTTGGTTCGTACCGAGAGAGAAAGAAAAAAGGCTGAATTCGTTCCTTGTGGTACATGGGCTTGGCAGGTTGCTATTCCAGAGGACGCTCAACAGTTTGCCGTTCCTCGAGTCTTTTGGTGCGCAGCCACGCGACGACAAAACTGGTTGAGAGATATCGTGGTCGAAGTTGCACGACGGCCAAAAAGGGCAACTTGCGCGTATCAGTATCTGCTGCCGTGCCTCCCCAGAACCTCGTGCGCAGATTGAAAGCACCGACACCCACGGGTCTCACCGCGCTGCGACGATACCGGACGGTCGAGCTGGGTTGTAGCTCGTGGGCGGCGTCGCGACAAATTGCAGAGTTGCACTGCGGCGTTGTGCGTTGCCTCGCTCCCCAGACTACAAAGTCGTAGCTTGCTCTCGCCTGGCTACCGGCAAAGGTGTTTTGCCGTTTCTGTCTTGAGCAATCTTGGACACGCTCGAGGTTCGTCGACACCAGGGAACCATCTCCAACGACACCACACAGGTCTCTTATGATGGTTCGATTCGTTGCTTGGCCACTGGCCGCCTTGTTCGCCGCGACCGCGCTGGCCATCTCCTCCAACGACTTGGGCTCTGTTCTTCAAAGACAGCACAATCTAACAACCTTTTACGACTTGATCAAGGTGCATTCGCTCCCGCCATGTCATAAACAGCTCAAGGCTAACATCACCAGAACAACTCTGATGTACTGTTACAGCTTCCCAACTACAATGGCGTCACTGTAAGCTCACCCGCTCCCTCGCACATTCTCCAGTACACATATACTCATCCCTTTTCAGATCTGCGCGCCTTCAGACAAGGCCTTTGAGAACATCCCCTACACGTCCCTCAACGGCGTCTGGGACCCCAGCGACGCGGCCAAGACGACCGCCTTGCTGCAGTACCACATCCTCCAGGGCAGCGTCACCATTGCCGACCTCGAGTCGGGCCCGACCTACCTCGAGCGCACGCTCCTCACCGCGCCGGCCTACACCAACGTGACGGCCGGCCAAAACGTGCTCCTCAACAAGCAGCCCGGCGACGCCATTGTCCTGACCAGCAGCCTCGGCACGCGCTGCACCGTGATTGAGCGCGACATTGCCTTCCAGGGCGGCCGCATCCACGTCATTGACAATCTGCTGATCCCGCCGGCGCCGCTGCGCGCCACGACCGCCACCTTTCGCGCGCAGTCGTTCCTCGCGGCGCTCTACGCCGCAGGCCTCATGCCCGACGTCGACGAGCGCCGCAACGTGACCGTGTTTGCGCCGCGCGACGCCGCCATGGACCTCGTCGGCGGGTCGCTCGAGGCGGCGCTGCAGGGGCGCGGAGGAAAGGCGGCGCTCGCCCGTGTCATGGGCTACCACGTCGTGCCGGGCCGCATCCTGTCCTCGACGGATCTCGTCAACGGCAGCGTCTTGACGACCATGAGCGGCGGTAGCAACGCGACAAGCGGCGGTGGCGGTGGCGGCGGCAACCTGGGATTGGTGGTGCGGCAGGCGGGCAATGACAAGTTTGTCAACTCGGCCAAGATTGTGCAGCCCGACATCCTGCTCGCCAACGGCATCATGCACCTCGTCGCCGACGTGCTCAACCCGGACGCGCCGTCGGCCACGCCCGACCCCAGCCTCGCCAGCCAGCCGCCCGTCTTTCCCGTCAGCGTCGCCAGCAGCCCCTTTGCGTCGGCCCTGCCCTGCACCAGCGACTGCCCGACGAGCACGAGCGCCGCCACCGCGTCGTCAACGACGACCACGACGGCCACGACGGCCGGCGGTGGGGGCGGCAAGCCCACGTCCAGCAAGAACGGGGGCGTCCCGAAGCCGACGGCCCACGCGGCGGCGGCGGCGGCGCTTGGCGTCTTGGGCGCTGGCCTGCTGCTGTAGTCTCGGGCCTGTTCTTTGATATATAGGACGATGAGTGACGAGGGTTTTTTTTCTTTTTGGAATAATACAGCGGTAATTAATTTGGTAGTGTAGTAATGAACATGCCCATACTTGTGGGTTGGATATTCATTGACTTGTGCTGCCACCAGTGATTCGTTAGTATAGGCTTCGGTACTCCTGTCCAAGCAAAAGCAAATCCCTTTCTTTTCTTTGTTCACATAATACATAAACTCCAAATCCCAAACGAGTTCAGTCGCTCCTTGATGTTTCGTCTTTAGTCACGCTTCAGTAGCCGCTTTGGCTGCGATCATCGCGGCTGTCAATGCTGCGACTCCGTCGGCCGTGCCCACCGCCGCCGCCGTTGCCTTTTCGGGGCCGCGGCGACCGCGACCGCGACGCATACGAGGCTCGCGAGCGACTCCTGTATCTGCTTCCACCGCCGCGGCCGCCGCCGCTGCCCCGCGTAGGCGGTGGTGACTGGGAACGCGACGAGCCGCCGCCAGGACGGTAGACATCCGAACGAGGTCCGTACCTGCCGCCCCCGCCACCTCCTGCTCCCCCAGGCGGGGACATGAGCGGACCGCCTCTGCGACGTCGACCGCCGCCGCCGCCGCCGCCGCCCCGGTTACCGCCCGTGAACGGCACGCGGGGGTCAATGTTTGCGCCGCGGCGGGCGGTCGGCGGCGGCGGTGAGAGTTTGCGCCGGGGAAGCACGATGGAGACGTGAATTGTGGCGCCGTCAACCTGGGCCTCATGCATGTTGGCAATGGCTGCTTCGGCGTCGGCTTCGTGGTCATACAGAATGTATGCGGTGCCTCGGTTTGTGTTGACTGTAAGTGTTAGAGTTGCCATCGATGACCTTTAAGGAAACTGGACAGAAACAGCTTACAGGTTCGGTTGATGGGAAGGTCAAGGTCCTTAATGCGACCAAACTTGCCAAAGATTTCGTACAGATGGTCGTCGTTGATTGTCTTTGTCAAACGCTCCACGACAATCTACCCCTCCCAGGTTAGCGCTTCGCCTTTGCCTGTCGCTCGACGAGATTGAATATCGCGGGCTGGTCATACCTTTGTGCTCTTTGCCAGAGGTCCCTCGCTGCCTCTGCGGCTACGACTCCAGCTGCGACTGTCGCTGCGGCCGCTCGGGCTCCTGCTGTAGCTTCGTCCGCGACTGTAGCTGCGGCTGCGGCTGCGGCTGTAGCTTTGACTTCTGCTTCGGCTGTAGCTGCGGCCACGACTATCGTCTCGGTTGCGTGTGCTACCACCGCCGCCACCGTTGCGTGGCAAGGAGCGCGATCTGCTGCGCGATCGGGACGGCGACCGCGAGCGCGCGTTGTGATGGTTGGGAGCGGGTGAGCGCGACCGCGAACGGAAGCGCTCTCGTGCCGATGATGGCGATGGCATTTCGTTGGGAGTAAAGGAGCTTGTGTGAATCAGCGCGCAGCTCGTCGCGTACGTTTTCGAGTTTAAATTGGATCTGCGATTGGATGAAAGCGCTTGGTTTCTTGTTTGCTAACATGCGAAAAGCTCTTTGAAGAAAGCTACCCTGGTCACGTGTGGGGCCATGAAGAAGAAGGCCGTGGAAGCGAAATGCAAACGGACGCGAGAGCTTTGTTTGGCAATTTTGATTTGTAGGCATGAAAAGGGTATGTGAGGTATTTTGGGGGCTCTGGAATATGTGTCTCGGTCTACACGTGCCACGTTGAGTTGCCTAGATAAGGTGCTCATGCTTCTTCACTGCGAGATTCTCGACTGTGCGCGACCTGATGCGAGTTGCATAGTTGCATGTACCAGGGCTCAATAATATGAGCGTCGTAAGCCGCCGAGAAAAGAATCACACACTAGACCTAGCATGGCTCGAGTCCAAGTTTCAAAGACCATGTAGACAAGAGTTCGCAGGTCAATCGCCCGTGCGACTTCTCGGCGTGCTGGTCCCGGGTACGCTTCTTGGCCAGAACTACATCGCCTAAGAGCAGCACATAATAGCTGTGAAAACGTACCGCTTAAGAGAAAGACTTGACGATGGCAGAAGAACCAGTTCAAATTCAGCTGGGAAGCCTTTTTAGGTTTTGACCGCCTGTGCCTCAATCAAGTAGTTGCTAGCCTGTTTGGCCTGTGTGGGCGTAAAAGCTATGTCGATGGAGAAGGCGTGAGAAGAGTGGACGGTATGCAAGCACTTGACTAATCAAGTTTTCTGTCTGTTGGGCTTGAGTTGCAGGAATATTGAGAGCCAAATCATCGCAGTAGACTTTTTCCCTCAGTCATAGTAGATTGAATTGAGTGATGTAATAATGTTCGAACGACTCGAACGACAACTTGTTGAGCTTACTTGCTGAAAATCCCCACAGCGACCTCTCTCAACCAATCACAGTGCAGTATCAGTCCGCATACCGGACTGCCGAACCAGGCCACTTAGCAATTCATCTCCTCCTCCGACATTAGGAGCTCGACAGTCTTGCCGGAAACCGAGCGCATTCGTGTGGGCGAAAAGCAAGGACGAGGAATCTCGCAGACGCCAGAATCGCAAAGCGGCCCTGCCTCAACACGAATGACCACACTCTCGCCGCGAGCCCCCTTGCTGAGATCTCCCGAACGCGCATCTCCTGGACGCGATACACTGCCGACATGGCCGCCGCCGACGAATCGCTATACATGGTGTCGCAGACATCATTGCTAGAAAAGGATGATGAGCTCGACTCGTTGCCGTCTCTATCGACCGACGAAATCTACTCGGACGACGAGGACGACGCGCAAGCGGAGTGGGAGCGCAGCTTAGAGCAGGTACAGATGCTGCTCACCATGGTACTCGTGCCGTGGATGGGCAAGTTTTTTGGCCGAAAATTCGCCTACTGGAGTATGTCACCCGAGGACACTTGTGATGGGTTGCTTTGCGTACGTGGGTGAAGAAGCGAGGCATGCTAACTGACTATTTTCAGGTTGGGCCAAATACATGAACTGGGCACACGGTGTCGAGGTTGCATTCACCGATAAAAAGGCATTCAATGTGATTGGTGCTGTGGAAGCTGCTCGATCATTATAGTCTTGGCGGTAAATTCTATCTACGGCATTGCATCGCATCAGACGGCTGAGCGCTTTGAAAGTGCCATTTTGCACCGTTTCCTGCATATAATTTTTTTTTCTTTGGCGTTGGGCGGCATATATTCTGGTTAAAAAGCTGTACTTAGACGGCCAAAACTACTGGTTTGTTTAACAATGGAGTTATTCTACATTTGCCTGTCAACATCAAGTTTGTCAAGTTCAAAGTGAGTGGTATATTAACACAACATTAATGCGTTGCGCATTATAAATTACAACAAACCAAAAACGATACATGCTGCACAGTCCAACAAATTTGACGAGTTACACGGCAAATTTGACCAACACAGATACTATACAAGGCAGTGGTATACTGCAGGGTTCAATGCCGGATTAACTGAACCAGGTCTGACGACTGACGATGGTTCTCTGTGACCAAACAACCGGGGATTTATTAACAGGACGATATTTTTTCCCTTGAACAGAGCACATGAGATGACTATTTTGCCTCGGATGCTGCTTCGAGGTCATGCATC
Organism: Beauveria scarabaeidicola; assembly: GCA_037289395.1. Lineage (NCBI taxonomy): Eukaryota > Fungi > Ascomycota > Sordariomycetes > Hypocreales > Cordycipitaceae > Beauveria > Beauveria scarabaeidicola. The sequence goes on from JAEIJG010000670.1 coordinate 20,388, forward strand.
GCGCCCAATGGCAGACCGAGGATGAGACGCTCAGGGTGGCACTTAGACCTGTGACATGGCCGGGCGGGACGAGCGGACAGCACCGGGGCTGCGCATCTCCTTGAGCGAGAGGAAGAGAGCGCCACAGAGAGTGGCCCAGAGGAACCACATGAAGGCATCACTGGCCTGCAGCTCGCGGCAGCGGTGCTCGGGGTTGCCGGCGCCGTAGGCGATCCAGTTGGCGTGGCGGCCGACGGTCTTGGAGCAGTTTGTGTTGCCGATGCGGGCAGCAAGGACGATGGCGCTGACAAAAGTGAAGAGAACGCCGAGGACGTCGAGGACTGTGAGAATGATGGGCAGGCCGGAGATGAAGGTGGCGACGATGCCGTAGAGACAGACGACCCAGGAGAGGGCCGCGACGAACATTGTGAAGTTTACGGCGGCGCGGGCCGACGTCGAGGCGTTGTGATCCTGGGCAATGACATTGCCAATGAGACCAGTAATGATGATTGTGAAGACAAGGGCGATGCCGCGCAGAATGAGGTTGAAGAAGCCAGACATGGTTGGGGTAATTGACGGGCACAAGTACCGTTGTGGTTGTGTAGGTGTGATTGAAGTTTAGTCAACGACTTGCTACAAGGTGGTCAACGTTGGGAAATAGGCCAGCGTTTTCGAAAACGAAGTGGAATAGAAGACTATTAAAGGTGTGTGTGAAGGAGGGGAAAGAACAGTCGTCATGCCGGAGTCCGGTATACTGGCTTCTCAAGTTATGTATCGATGATGCGATCGATTGAGCTTTGTGGGGTTCCAGCCAGCAGCCAGTTGGAGTGGGTTCAAGCCGGGGCAGCTATCCGTACATACAACATACATAACAAGGTGCAGATGTACTCCATACATCCGTAGACAATCTTCAACTAGGTACGATGAGAAGTCACGTGAAGATGCTCGCAAGCCGTTTACGGTTTACAGTGGAGCGTGCACTAATCCGGCCGTGTCCAGCGCTGTTCATCGCTCCTTTGCTGCGTTTCGGGTGGCAGCAGAAAAAAGTCCAAAGGAATTCCAAAAAAAGGAAGTGCGAATGACCTCACCTTCAAAGCCTAATTAGTGCCCGCCCAACATCTCTCCGCGTTGGTGCTGTGTGGACGTAGGGTTGCCGAAGCTTCCCGACGCCCAACTTACGTCACTACGCAAACATATTTCAGAAATATTCA
>JAEIJG010000671.1:0-21509 GCA_037289395.1 Beauveria scarabaeidicola
GATAGCTATATAAATAGAGATAGTTATCTATTAAAAGATTACTCTTATACTCTTAGTAAACTATAGCTACTAAATAAGCTTATTCTACACTTTAGTAAGCGGTATTATTAGAGGTTATATATAGTAAAACCTAAGACTATTATCCTAAAATAGGTTAGTTAAATATAAGAATAGAAGATTAAATACCCTTACCTCCTCTTTAGTCACTTATCCTATAGTCTATAGTATAACTTAGCTTATAAACTCTAAATAAGGCTTCTCTATATTTAAATAGTTAGATTATATAATATATACTTACTAATATAAAGTTATACTTAGTTTATTAAACCTCTCCTCTATATAGGATTAGCGGGCTAGTGGCTACGCGAATAGTATATTCTATAGTCTATATTAGGTAAATCGCCTATAACTCCTACTTATAGGCGGTATTAGTAGTCCTCCCTAACTATAGTAAGTATCCTTAATAAGTAAATATTAAGTTATTATACTAATCCCTCCACTTTCCTATAATACTAGTATACTTATATATCATATATCTTCTATAAAGCTTATACTTACGCTTATACTTCCTACTTACCTACTAAGACTACTCTAATTATACCTATATAGTTATATAAACCTACTCTACTAGCTATTACTCCGCTAGCTATTACTCTACCTAGTATTCTCACTATTTTAGCTTATATTCTAGTTATATTATTTCCTCTTACACTATACTTAGTTCTACTCTTTACTAGGGCGTTTCTACCCTCTATAGTATATAGAAATTAGTATATTTAATATTATAGGCACTATCTTAAATAAAATAATATAATAAAGCTTTATTGCCTTAATTCTATATACCTTAGTGGGGTTTTAAGTATCTACGGTAATACAGGGGTAGAGGTTATAAGAGGTAGAAAATTCAATCTAGGGGTAGACTAGGTAAACTTAAGAAGATAAATAACTACACTATTATAAAAAAACTAATTACCTTACTACACTACACTATACCTTATACTTATTATTAAATTACTTCTCTAATAGTATCTTACTAGACCTTACTATTTAACGCTTAGTATATATTTTATTATATTTTAATATAAAGAGACTCTAGGGTAATAAGGTTATAGAGTAGAATAGTAAAGAGATATTTAACCTAGTTAGGTTTATAGTAGACTTAGATATATCCTTAGAGGGATAAGTAAAGAAGCTAGAGAGTAAGCTAAAAAAAAGAAATCTAATCCTAGCTATAGTATTATATAAAAAGGCTTAAGCTTAAAAGGTAACTAAGTTCTATAACGCCCTTTAAATATAAAATTAAAGCCTAGGTCTTTTTATATATACTAATATTATATAGTACTAGGAATTTAATATACCTTAATATACTCTATTAGAGCTTAAAAAAGAAAGCATAGACTTTTATACACTAGAGCTAAATGACTTATAAGGTAATTACTATTATAAAGACTAGCTTAAAATTTCTATAGATATATAAGATAATAAAACTAAGTTTATTAATAATCCCCTAGCTAACTTAGAATTAGTTAAGTATTATATAGATAAGCTAGAAGTAGCTAATACTATTAAAATTATTAAGTAGATCTTTAGAGATATAATAAATACTCTAGAGATCGCCTATAAACTAGAAGCTATATAAGAAAAAATACCTAATAAAACTTATATTACTAATAAAGAGACTAATTTAGTTTCTTATTAGAGTTAAGCGCCCTCTATTATACCCTCTAATAAAAGCTCCTAAATAAGCTCTAATCTAGATTAGTAAGATATAAATAGCGATATAGATATTCTTACTACTATTACCATAAATTATTTTAATCCTATATCACTAGTCTAGAATAATATTAAGGAGCTAAGTCTTACCCTCTTTTAGATAATATTATTTTTATAAGAGTAAAAATAGGGTCTATCTTATACTATATATAGTAAGCTTTATAAAGTCCTAGTAATAATAGATAGCCTTAAAGAGATTAAAGAGATCCCTCACTATAAAGATATATTAAAGTATTACTTTAAAAAGAGCTTACCTTTAGTACTACTATAATGCCGCACTATTAACCTAAATACAGAAATACTACCAACCTAATCTATACTTAAAGAGAATATACTAGTATTTAACCTATACTCTCTTATTTAAAGCTTTCTTTCTTCTCTAATAAACTAGTAGCTTATTTATTATAATATAGCTATTTAGATAGATAATAATATAAATAAACTATAAGAGGCTAATACTTAGGGCAAAAGTATTTACACTATATTAGGGTAGTATATTTAGTATATAAATAGGCGACTAATATAGTTATTAGACTTTATATACTAGATAAGAGATAATAGCGAATATTATTTAAGGCGTGTTATTTAGTGTAGAATTAACAACCATCACTAAGTATAATAGCGCAATAAGGCTAGCTAATAAATACTATAGCTATAAGAAGTCTACTTAATATTAGACCTTCTAGAGGCGGCTAAAGAAGAAAATAGAACTATATATTTTATAGATCTTTAGGAAGGCTAGTAAGAGTTTATACTATTTCTAGATCTATAATACGCTATTAATCTAAGTAGAGTCTACTAGCGGCTTAATATATTTATAGACTACCACTACTAGCCTAATAATAAGGATATACTACTACTATAGTAGAAGAACTTTATATAGTATATTTTTAATAGTAAAATATAAAAGTATTAACTACTACTACTTAGCACCCCTCTTTAAGCTAAAGCTAAAATTATAATATATAGCTATAAGTATTTAGAAAAATATTTTACCTTAGAAATAATATTATTACTATTCTACTTATTTATTAATACTTTTAGTCTCTTCTAAAATATATATTAGTTTATAATAGGCTTTTACCTTATTCTATAATTTCTTAAGAAATATTTATATAATATATAAAAAAGCCTCTATACTCTTATACTTAGTCCCTTTAGGGCCTCCCTAGCTAATACTATTAAGAGCTTAGCTTTTCTATAAGAGCTAGATTATAGAATAGTAATAGATATAAATAATAAGCCTACCTTTATCTATAGCTTTATCTCTATACTCCTTAGCAATATACTATTATAATAAAATCTCGTAGGCTATTTAGGACCGCTAGTAAACCTGCCTTATTATTTTTATATAATCCCTATATAAGAGTATAAAAACCTTAGCTATAATATTATTAATTATAGTTATTATAGTATATAATTAAAGAATAATATTAATATAGTAAAATTATTAATAAATAAAACCTAAATAGAAACCTTCTTAAAGAGATTAGGATAGAGTAAGGACTTCTAACTTATTAAGGCCTTTAGTAAGTATAAGCACCTCTCTATATTAGTACCACTCTATATACTAATTAATAAATACGTTTATACCCTCTAGGGATAGGATTAGGGGCTATCTAATTAATACTACTTACTTAGAATACTAAGGGATTATAAAGTAACTTTTTATTCTCCTATTTAATAACCTAAAAATATTAACATAGGCTACTTATATAAGAGTAATAGGGGTATTCTAATCCTTTATATTTCCACTAGGCTAGAAGTAACTATAATCCCTAAGTAAATATCTTAACTCTTAGAGAATATAGGAGTTTACTTATAGTATTATTATACTTCTTATCTTATTTTATATCTAGCTAAAGGATAAGTATCTAAAGCTTAATATCTAGGCTACTCTTCTCTAGCTTAGTAAGGACTATATTATATAGTAACACTTTTACTATAGCCTCTTAACTTTTTCTACGTCTTAGATACTCACTACTATATATAGTCTTATTATAAAATCTATAGTAGTTACCTATAGTCCTTTTTTATATATAAGGATAGAAGGATTTTAAGATATTATTATTATTAGGAGATAAGCTCTCTAGCTACTCTTTTAGGCTTATACTAATACTAAGCGTAATAAGAATAGTAAGTAGTATATATTTTAATAATTTTATTATTTAGTTTCTAACCTAATTTTCTAACCTATTAATATATAGTATAAAAAAAACTAATATAGCTTAGTAGATAGCTAGCTATCTAATAAGTATAACTAGTACCCTTTATAAGTAAGGATAGTTTATCTATAACCTAAGTAAGCCTTACTATCTCTAGGGAAAATCTCTAGCCTTAATATATTTTAGTAAGTAAGTAACTAATAAATCTTAAGAAGAGAAAAGGATTACCTAATATCTATAAAGGCTTACACTTATATAAAGTAGCTATTCTATAGGGAGGTTATAATAAGGTATTTATATTACTTAGCGAGGATAAGTATAAGTAAGTTTACTCTTTAGACTATAAGGATTCTTTCTAATAATTAACGTAGATAGTTTAAGTCTAATATCCTCTATATAAACTTTTAGAATATAGCTATAACCCTAATTTATTATAAGAATATAAATATTATAGTTTTAATACTACTTAATAGCTACTTTATAGTCTAGTACCTAGGAATATAAGAAATATTTAATAAAATTTAAAGAAGATATCCTAAACTTATAAAGTTATTAGATCCGCGCCTTTATAAGATTATAGATAATAAAGGGGATAAGTAAGAGGGCGAGGCAATCTAAAGCGATAAGAATATATATAATATTATAGTCACATATTATATAAAGTATTCTCCTTATAATAGTGATATAGAAAACTTACTTAGCTTACGCAGCCCTAGGCTCCTTATTAGTAGCCACCTAGCCATATAATAGCTACTATAAGCGTATAGGCAGACTTATAACGTGACCTTTATCTCTAATCTAGGCAGTTATACTATCTAATAGTATAAGAAGGTATCCTTTATATTATAATAAGTTATATATAGAGCTAATTACTTCTTTTATATATACTTTTATTTATTTAGATAATATCTAATAGTTATTTCTAGGGGCACTATATACACTATACTTAATATTAGTAATTATATCTCTACTAACTCTTAGCTTACTTATATTCTTAGAATATTTATTTATAGCTATAATATTACTAAATATACTTTCCTATATATAGACTTAGTTTCCTATAATCTATATAGTGAGAAGGAATTTATTTTAGAGGTGCCTATCTATAAGAAGGAGAACTAGAGGAGAGTTATTAGGCTACTAGATATCTTACTAGAAAGAGCCTAAATAGTACCACGTGTAGATAGTAGGCTTCTCTATATTCTAAGTAATGTTTATTTTAGTTAATATATAGGTATAATATTATAATATTACCTCTTTTATAAATAAATATATATATCTTTAGTTTAAGCTATATCTATAGTAATAAAGCATATAGTATATTTCTAGTAAAGCTTATAGAAATAATAGCTAATAATATATATACTACGCTAAATAAAAAATATAAGATATAATATAATAAGTATATATTTATTTTATAGGTAATATAATATTATATATTAGAATAATCTATATTAATAAAATTACACTAGAAAAGCCTTTAATTAATTAAAATATATATTCTAGGGTATTCCCTTATAGTATATATTAGAAACATATAGCGTGGGTATTTTGTATCTAATAGATAGGCACTTACACACGTGCTCTATAGCAGGTGTAGTAAATGAAGAGCCTACTAGCTATTAAAAATTTTCACTATATACCTTCGTCGCCTTCCATATTATCCTCCTATATAGACCTAAGTTATCTCTCTAGCAATTAATATCTTTATCTATATTATTAAATTAATATAGTAGTCTTAGTAGTACTATCGTCTAGTAGTAAGGTAAGATAGGATATCTAAAGCCCTAGACCTATTCCCCCGTCATTTTTAATAACTACTAATATAATAGCTTAGTGCGGTACTAATAGACTAGTAAATAATTAGCTCCTAATTTAGTATATTCCTCCTACACTAGCTTAGTATATATTTACTTACTTTATATTAGTAATATTAGTAATAAAGAGATAAGGTAATACTTAGGAACCTATTATATAATATAACTTACTTCCTCTCCTATACTACTAGTATATTAGTAACTAGATAATTTACTCTATACGGTATTATTTAATAATAAATATAGCTAGAGTCCCTAAATAAGTATAACGTCTAGGGAAGTAATAATATATTTAATTAGTATTATTCTAGTTACTAATATATAATTAAGAAATATATTTTTACTTTATTCTTCTATTAAATGTCTACTATAGTAGCTACTATAATTCCTTATAATTAGAAAAGATATACTAGTGAAATTCTCCTAAGGTATAAACTTTTAAATAATAACTACTTTATAACATATATAATACCTCCTTATCTAATACTATTTCTTAATGCCTAAATATATTAAGTAATATAAAAATAAAGCTAGTGACTTTATTAATAAGTAAGCCCTCTATCTCCCCTATCTATCTTACTTATCCTACCTAACTAAATTAATAATAGATAATATATAAGAAAGGGCATAGCGTATTAACTATTATTCTACTAATATATACCACTAGGAGTATAAAGATAGACCTAAGCTATATAGTTAGTTATTACTATCTTAGTAAGTATATCTCTTATATAATTAATAAACACCTACTTACTATTATTAATATATAATATAAATAAGGAAGTAGCTATATACCTATAATAAGAATAAGGTTAGTACTAATTATACTATAAATAGGCTAAATATAAACTAGAATAGCTTATAGCCTATATTAGTTATAGTATATAGTGTATATAAGGCTATTAATACTAGATATATACTCTTAGCTACTACCTCCTAGTAAGTAAGAATTTCCTTTAGCTCTATAATAGCGATTTAATATTATTAAAGCGTAATACGCTCTAGGATTTATAGTCTAGCCTACCTTAGTGTTAGTTAATCCCTAAAGGGCGCCTAATATAGAATACTAATAGTAGCCTATTATCTAGCTAGGTATACTAAGGCTGTCTAGCCTTATCACTAAGAGCTATTCTTAATATTAGAAAGGAGTTATTATACCTAGATTAAGAGCTCGCTTAATACTATATATACTTTAGCCTTCTACTAACCACTTATAGGGCCTTACTATACTTTACTACTTACTTATTTTATACTTCTTTACTTACTTATCCTATACTTCTCTACTACTTACTTTACGCTTTTCTTTCTCTATTACTTATCCTATTATATAGTTACTCACTTCTTACCTACTTCTACTTAGTCTTTATATATTTTTACTTAGTTTCTCTACCTACTATAAGTTCTAAGTAAGTTAGTAGTGTCCTAAGCTATATTATATATAAATAGATAAAATAAACCTAATTTATATTATTTCTAAGCTTATCTCTTTCTTCTAGTATTATTTTTATACTACTATAGTAAGATATAGATATTAAGAGTTTTTACTACTAGAGAAAATATTATAAGATAAGAAAAACTATATTATATTAGAAAAAAGGTACTTTTATACCTAATCCTTATACTTATTCTCCTTATACCTTCTAAGCCACTAATATTTTAGTATATCTTATAACTAATAGAGTTTTACTATCCCCTACTATTAATACACTTATGTGATTTTTATATATATTTCGTAGGCTTATATAAAGTTAAATAATATTAGCCGCTAAGCTAGGTTAGACTAGTAATTTCTTTAGTTAGGGTATAAGAAGGGATAAAAGAGGTATAATAAATCCTATAAGTTAGAATAGCCTATTAGGGAAATAGCTTAAAAAGGTATTAGAAGCTAGTGGACACACATTTTCCTTAATAGTAGTATATCTATAGATTTTATATACTAAATAATTATAATATAATTAATCTAGTATACCTTTCTCCCTTAACCTATAATATAAATAATATAGTATACTAATTATAAAGTATATATAAAGTAATAGGTCTTATATATTAAATATATACTAATTCTTATATATAATATTAATACTAAATATAGTTTTAATATTATAATAATAATAATATACTTTATATATTAGATAATTACTATTTACTATTATATTATAATTATATTAAATATAGTTTAGACACTATAGTAATTCTAATATACTTTATATAATAGACATAGCCTTAAATAAAATAGACTATAAAACGGACATAGCTAGTTTTAAAATATACTATATATCCTACATATTTTACTTCTATAATACTAGTATTAAATTAAAATAATCGCGATAAATTAGACATATATTTAATAATATAAAGTATTATTCTTTTAATAATATAATTATCCTATATTAACGAGCAAAAGCGGAATATATATATATTAATTCTAATATGTGTCCCGACCTATATTAGAAAACACCCTCCACTCGCGTAGGTAGTTATCCTTACTAATAAGTTATAGCGGCAGTTAGTGAGGGCCGAATTTTACAACGTAGGATTTAAATCTTATCACCTTACGCTATACCTATTATGGCCTAGCGTCGCGCTAGTGGCTAGTGCTATGTTAGCGTGACGCTAGTAAATTTTCTAACTAATCTGAGGCTAGAATCCCTATAGCCACTATAGCTAAATTTTTATAATAGTCACTATACCCCTATTCTTCCTATTAATAATAATAATATATTAATAAAATAGAAACGCTTAATATAACGCTTAATCTAACGCTTGATATAACGCTTAATATAACGCTTAATACCCTTAAGAGCTTCGCTAACACTAGAGAGGGCTGCTATTTTAACAGCAGAATCTAGTCAATTAATAAAAAGGGTGGGGCTAGTACTAGGCTAGTATAAACCCTTATAAGGTTACTACTAATTTTTATAAGAAATTATATTAGGTTTAATTTATAACTAGTATATATTAATAGTATTATATCTATCTTATAGGAGGCTAGAATTATCTTATAAGAGGCTAGAATTATCTTATAGGAGGCTAGAATTAATAACTACCTTATAATAAAGCTAGTGGCTAGAATAAAGGCGGTGATAAAGCTAGCTATAAAGACAGTAGTGGTAGCTATATTAACTGTTTTTAACTTATTAGGCGTTACTTAAGCCCCTAAATTTATCACTTAAGCCCCTAAATTTATAATAACAGCGCCTATATATTAACTACATCGCCTGTATCGTCTGTATCGTCTGTATCGTCTATATCGTCTGTATCATCTGTATCGTCTATATCGTCTGTATCGTCTGTATCGTCTGTAGCTGCCTCGCTAGCTGTGAGGCTCTGTGCCGCCGGCCTTAAGGCGCTGTAGAGGTTATTAAGGTTAAGTTTAAGGATAAAGCTTAAGAAGAGGAGCGCTTAGAGACCTCCTAGTAACTTAATTTATAGCCTAAGGTACTTATAAAAGCCTAGGCGCTAAAGAGCTCTACTCTCTAATTAGCTAAAAATCTTTAATACTATACTAGTAAATACTAGTATAGTACTAGTAAATAAGGGCTTACTTCTTTTATTAATTAACTAGATTCTACTATTAAAATAGTAGCCTTTAATACTAGAGAGCTTTATTAGCTAATATAGGAGGGCTGTTATTTTAATAGTAGAATCTAGTTAATTAATAAAAAAGGTAGGGTTAGTATTAAGCTAGTATAGACCTTTATAAAGTTATTATTAATTTTTATAAGGAATTATATTAGGTTTAATTTATAACTAATATATATTCATAATATTATATCTATCTTATAAGAGACTAGAATTATCTTATAAGAGGCTAGAATTAATAACTACTTTATAATAAAGCTAGTAACTAGAAGCCCTATAATAAAGCTAGTAACTAGAATAAAAGCGGTAATAAGGCTAGTTATAAAGATAATAGTAGTAGCTATATTAATTATTTTTAACTTATTAAGTATTACTTAAGCCCCTAAATTTATTACTTAAGCCCCTAAATTTATTACTTAAGCCCCTAAATTTATAATAATAACACCTATATATTAACTATATCACCTATATCATCTATATCATCTATATTATCTATATTATCTATATTATCTATAACTACCTCGCTAGCTATAAGGCTCTATGCCGCTAGCCTTAAGGCGCTATAGAGGTTATTAAGGTTAAGTTTAAGGATAAAGCTTAAGAAGAGGAGCGCTTAGAGACCTCCTAGTAACTTAATTCGCGGCCTAAGGCACTTATAAAGGCCTAGGCGCTAGGGAGCTCTACTCTCTAATTAGCTAGAAACTTTTAGCGCCACGCTAGTGAACACTAGCGTGGCGCTAGTGAACAGGGGCCCACTTCTTTTGTCAATTGACTAGATTCTGCTGTCAAAATAGCAGCCCTCCTGACGTAGAGGCTCTAGGGCCTCCGGCAGAGGCAGCGAACGCGGCGGCAGCGGCGGCGTTAGTGCTCGTAAGAGGCGAAGCTGCCTCGAGAGCTTCGCCGGCGCCAGAGAGCTCCAGGGCCTCCGGCAGAGGCAGCGTAAGAGGCATCAATTGGCAGCCATGCGAGAGCTCGTCAATTCGTCGATGAGGCACGCATCAAAGGGCCCTCTTAGGCCTCACAGCGCTCCATACAGGCTCCCCTGCAAAGTTATATGGGGACCTTACATGGGTGTTCCTAATCAAGTATAGGCTATGTGATAAGATTCAAATCGTACGTTGCAAAATTCGGCCCTCGCAGTCAGTACCTAATAAATAGAAATGCAAAGGCCCAGAAATCTTGGATGGGGCTGTTCTACAGTGGGTATCAGGTAATTCAGAGCAAATCACCACCAATTCCCCATATAATGCTGCTCGGAATTACCTGGAGGCACTGTAGTTGCCGCTAGTACTAGTGCAGGCAACTCTCCACGGTTTGTTTTACCGTCAAGCAGCGACAGTGAGCCAGCAATGCCTTTGCAAACACAGAACAAACAAAGGGCTCTCATTATTGGTCTTAAAGCTGATCTTCTGCTAGTGTGCATATGGTCGATGAATGCGAATATGCCTCTTGGGACTTGTACTGTGTGCGACTTTTCATGGCCTGAGGCCATCATCTTTCTCGGGTCATCTGACCAGTCTCAGGCGTTTGGCGCTGGTGTTAATCAGAATTATTCATTTACTCTTCCCTCATCTCCCCACAGGCTTGTCCAAACTTTAGTCTGCCTCCGAATATGCCCTTTACTTTTCTCCTTTTCGGGACACATTGCAAATATGTTATCGAGAATGTGGCCCATAAATTGGCGGCTCCGCCGACCGTGGAAGCCGCTTGTGTTCGCTAACTCGAGCTTTACTCGGATACCCGTAACTCGGAGGATTGAAGAAGAAAACCTTCCCGACTATGTCGCCGCTCGGTACTATCCGACTCGAATAGGAGAAGTACTCCAGGACCGTTACCAAGTTGTGGGAAAGCTAGGTTATGGGGCCACCTCTACGGCCTGGCTGGCGAGAGACATGCAGTAAGTATCGTCGTTTTGCTGTAGTCTTCTTCCGGAACGCGCAGTTAACGGAAAGATAGTCATCGCCGTTATGTTACTGTCAAAATTTACATTAAATCTGCTTCAATGGGCCAAGCCCTGGAGGACGAGCTACAAATCTACAAACGCATCAGTAATACAGCCACAGCACACCCTGGACGGTCAGCTGTAAGGTTTCTACTGGACACGTTTAAGATGAACGGGCCTGAGGACCAACACCAGTGCCTTGTGCATGAACCGCTATTCGAGAACGTTTGGGCGTTTCTTCACCGAAACCCGGTCCAAAGATTGCCTAAATCAGTGCTCGCAATCATTCTTCAGCGGGTCTTTTTGGCCTTGGATTATCTGCACACAGAATGTCAGGTGATACATACCGGTAAGCTTTGCAACATCCTCCTTAATACATCAGGAATTAATTTTTTTATTTTTCTTCAGACATCAAGGCAGATAATATCATGTTCCAGTTCTCTGACCAGTCTGTTCTCGTCGACTTCCAGCAGGGTGAACTCCAAGCACCCTGTCCAAGGAAAGAGCTAGATGGAAGATGTGTTTACTTGTCACGGGAACTCACAATGCCTAAGAAGATGGGTGCTCCTGTGCTTTGCGATTTTGGATCCGCCGTCAATGGCGGAGTAGATCACTTAGAAGATGTGCAACCAAATATATATCGTGCGCCCGAGGTTATCTTGGAGGTACCTTGGACGTATAGCGTTGACATTTGGAACGTGGGCTGCATGGTAAGCAAGACGTCTAACAAGGAATCACCGATTGGTTTGTGCTGTTAACAGACTTCGCAGATATGGGACATTTTCGAAGGCTGCTCCCTATTCACCGGCCAAGATCCAGAACTGAATGTGTACAGAAGTCGGGCTCACCTCGCCGAAATGATCAGCCTTCTTGGCCCTCCGCCACCTACTTTTATTGCGCGAGGTCAACTCAGCCATAAGTTCTTCACTAAAGGCGAATTTACTGCCCAAGAAACGATGCTGAACCCAGTCACGCTCGAGCAAAGAGAGACAACACTCAGCGGTGAGGACAAGGCCGACTTCCTCCGCTTTATGAGAAGAATGCTACAGTGGGAGCCTGAGAAGCGAAGCTCTGCCAAGAGCCTCGCTCAAGATGACTGGATTGTCCAGCAGTTGAAGGCTTAGGCAACATGGGGGGGGGTGGGGGGGTGAATAAACCAAGATATACTCAACTTACTATAAGTAATCACTATTTTAGGTTATTCAGTTATTCAGTTATTAACTTATATCTAGTAGATTATTAGTTTTACACTAAAAAAAAGATTATGCTGAGCAAGTTAAGACTCAGATCAGCTGATACTCATGTAACAGCCGTCCAATCTCAGAACCCTCTAGCTTCTCAATAAGTTTCCGTATTCTGTTAGGCACCCACGTAGCTAACTCCTTTCCATCTCGTAGAGCATACGCAGCGTTGAGTAGATGTCTAACGTCATAGGTCGATGCAAAGACCTCTGGGACACCTCGATCAACTTGTGCCAGTTGATATACTGCCTCCATGCCGGTCCGCACAGAATATTCCGTGGTGAATACTGTATCTCTCGTCGTCTCTGCAAACTGTCCGATGAAAGAAAAGTTCCGCGAGCCCGGGGGCACGATGTTGGGACGATCACCTTCTTGGCGTGGCATGAAGAAAGACGTAACGTAAGGCATCATGACCGGTACGCATTTGGCAGCCGAAACGGCCAGCGAAGGAATTTCGAGCTGAGGAACCCCCAGGTGGTATAGCCACTCTTGAGTAATTTCCTCGCCGGTGCAGTCTTGCATGGCCTTTTTGACATAGTCACCCGGTTGCTCCACGAGAAGCCCGTACAGCCAAACGACAATCTGGTTCTTAGGTTGGTTCTTAAAGTGTGGCTGGCGATTCACTGTCCAGCTCATCATCCAGCTTGAGTCGCGTGCAGTAACTATGCCTCCTGTAACCACGCATCCACTGAACGGATCTCGTCGACAGATCTTTTGTATATATTGGGGGATGCGGGAATCAAGAGTCGTGATTGTCGCAGATTGCCACTTTGTCCGAGAGATGTCACCGCAAAAAACCTCTGGCCGTCCAAACTCGACATCTTTGGCAGCAATCCGTCGCCAAAGATCCCAAGCAGGTGCCGGTCCGTCACGTATGACGGCAGGAGTTTGGTCATCTCCAAGGTCGGAATTCTCCGTCAGTGAGCCAATGGTTATGAATAAGAGGTCATTCAGGCCGAGGTCCTTGCCACCGTCGTTTCCACTCTGGGCCCAGTGAATTCTCGTCGCTCTTTTTCCGTCTGAAGTGATTGTGAAGTCAACGTCGACTACTTCGGTTTCGTACTGAAAATTGACTCCGTGCGATTCCAGCCAGCCCCTGAGAGGTAAGACAAGCGACTCATACTGGTTGAACTTGGTAAATTTGAGAGTCGAGAAGTCGGGCAAGCCTTGGATGTGGTTCACAAATCGGTGAAGATATAGCTTCATTTCCAACGCCGAATGCCACGTCTGAAAGGCAAACATTGTCTGCCAGTAGAGCCAGAAATTGCTCTTGAAGAATTCTGGCCCAAAGACTTCGTCGATTCGTTTGTTTTCGACGTCCTGCCTGGTCATGAGAAACAACCTGACCAATTCCTTTTGGGATCTGTCACTGAGTGTAAACAGAGTGCCCGTGCAAGCGTCACGACCCTGCTGTTCGGTAGCTCTTTGCAGAGATATGTTTGGGTCGCGCTTGTTCAACCAGTAGAATTCGTCCAGAACACTCGCACCGTCTTGTTCCATGGAGGGGATAGAGCGAAAAAGATCCCATAGGCACTCGAAATGGGCCTCCATCTCGCGTCCACCCCGAATAACGAACCCCTTTTCCGGGATATCAAGTCCGTCTAATGCGCCGCCAGCGAGTTGCGAAGCCTCCAGAATGGTGATGTTTTGACCTGGCATTTGGGCATCTCGCACCAGAAAAGCAGCAGTAGAAAGGCCCGCCAAGCCAGAACCGACAATCCAAGCGCGCTTGGTATCGATTCCAGCCGGTTTGAGCGGTCTGGCAAATGCTTCGTAGTTGCCACTTGAGTAGTACATTGTGCAAGCTCTAGTTGCGTGCTGTTGAAGTTGGAGCTGTTGGACTTGAAGAGGAGATAGAGTCGGCTTTAAATACCAGTCGGAATTTATCAGTCGTGTGCAGCTGACGGAGATTTTCTTCTCGTCCGTTTCTCTAGCGTAAATGGTGCTCGGGAACGCAACCATACCATGCTTGTTTTACACAGCCTGTAAATTGCACGCCACTCGAGGAATCTCGCCGTTATACGGATCCGATTCTCCACTCTTGCGCCCGGGTGGGCCGTAGCCTCCGTCCGGATCCGGCAGTTTCGGGTTCTTCACAAATTCGCCGGATCCGGCATTTTCGGGGTCTTCACAAATTTACCGTAGTAGAGTCCTGATATGGTCCAACAAAAAAGTAGAGCTACCACACTAAAAGAAAGAAGCAATAATTATCAGCCCATTCATGGTCTGAGACTATCTTGCGAGCTCGGCCTGTCGGCTCCGGGCTCCGCCTGAGCCTTTGTCAGAACCAGCGCTTGTTCATGCTACCTTGGTCTGGTTGCTTTTGTATTACTCGAGCCAGTGTGACTGACCTAGTGGCGTGCTTCAAAACGAACACTGAAGATGTAGTCAACGTGCTTAACACCGATCGCATAAATTCCACACCATCAGTGGCATATAAAGTACGCAAGCGCTCTTTTGGAACGGGGAAGACTTCGTCTGTATGATCTACGTAAGATAATGGCACGGAAGAGAGGCAACGTATTTTGTAGCGAAGTAAGCTTAAGTTACCCTCTTTCATAGGAAAAATGAGAGTTGACGGTTTCTCGCTGCTATTGAACATGAAAACTATACCTTGTCCCTCGCCGCTTTTAACTACCTAGCTCAGGCACTACTCATCCCCGCGCTAACTAAGCCTTCCTGCGTCCCACGAGCCTTGCCTGAGTTGCCCTGAGCTTCTAATGAGTAGCTCCTGAGCTCGTAATGACTCCGTGAAAAAGACTCGAGACTGCCATGGCCTTTCCTTATTTCGAGATAGAGCGATTCTCTAGTCCCCAGAAGTGGCGGCCCTGCTGGGTTGTTCTGCTGCAGCTCAACTATAAATGCCGACATTCCCTCCTCCCTCCTCTTCACTCGTCTTCACTCCTTTTCAACCTCTTTGACCTCTTCATCCTCTTCGTTCTCTTTATCCTCTTCACTCCTCTTCACTCTTCTTCGCTCCCCTTCACTAACTCATCCCCTTTCACGCTTTTACTTTTGCTTGCGTTTTCTATTCCTCTTGTGGCATTTTATACTTCGTCAACTAATACCAGACCGTTATAGCAGTGGTCGGATGCATAGCCCTAGCAGGCAGAGTGCAGCTCGACGCGACTATGATGCCTGATATCAGCAAGCGATTCAAGAAGAGCTCCTTTGCCCTGATAAAATCGACGTCCATACGCATTTCAACTATCGTCCGCTATTTAAGAAAAGTCTCCGCCTCTACAAAAACGTGCTTTTGCCATAGAAAGCGTAAGTTTTAGCCCTATGCTCTTTATTTCGCCATATATCTAATTACTTTGACTGTAGGTACGTTATAAATAATGCAGGCACAACACAGGATCCACGAGATATCGTCAGTTTAAAATACTACTTCCCGGCCGCCTCATGCCGTTCGTTCGTTCGTAGCACTACTATGACCTAGGGGATAAGCTATCATTATATAGTGGTGGCGATAGTAGCTAGAAAAACCCGAATATAGAACCCTTTTTATTAGGACTCATATTTATATGTGAGTTACACTCGAAACAATGCATCTTTCTAACCCCAGTAGTAACGTCACGTAAGGGTCATATGTTTAGCAAAAAAGGGTCATATAAATAGCACTACTCTCTATCTATAAATACCGCTTTTTCCCTAAATAGCTTACTCCCTTACTCGACTTTGCCTTCGGCTTCGAACAAGAGTTGACCTATTTCCACCAAGGTTTGGGCGGATTGAAAAATCCCCTTCTGTATATTTTCAGTGGCAATCTTCTGCTCTTCAGGCGAAAGCTTTGTCTCGGTACTAAGTTGTACTTTGCCTTGTTCTATGTCCTCGTTGATAGTTCCCATGACATCTAGCAGGTTTTGCAACAGCACGGCTAGGTCTGCATTAGCAGTCTTTACCTCTTCATACTTTGGCTCTTCAACTGTGGGTTCGGGCTTTTGACGCAGACCGAGGGCATGCTCTCGGCCAACCTCGGGAGTGGCAGCGAACCCAAGTTTAACAGACACCGCCAAAGCAGAGGTAGCAACTAAGAAAAGACGGAGTTTCCGTATTAGCAAACTCTGTTGAATTCCAGTCTGGCAGTGCAACGCCGCGGTGGCCTCTTAGAGAGCACGTGTAAGGGGACCAGGGAACGATAGAAAGGGAGACTATATACGTACAAGCCAGTAGTGCAATACTAGTGATTCGGGCCATTTCAAGAGAGTGTCTTTCGGACTTCTTTAAGTTGGTTATATAAAAGAAAGAAAATATAAGTATAGAATCACGTAGAGTTCACTGTCAAGTCTAAAATGATGCTAAACGTCGCACCGGAATTGAGAATTAAGGCTTCATTCGTTCTTAATTTGGTTGTGATGATGATTACGCTAACGCTGCCTAGAAAATCATGACTAATGATATCCGGGGCTTATCTCAGCAATTAGGTTATCTCTAAGCTTATAAATAATAAGTTAAATAATTAGAGGTATAGTTAATAAGTAACTAGAAGGTATAAGGTTTTAGGTAATATATTCTATATTATATATAAAGAATAAAAAGAAAGAACCTTAGGGAAAAGGTACCTAGTTTTATATATATATTAAAGTATATAATAAGTACCTTTTCCCCTTATAGGTTTCTAATTAATAGCTAAAACTATAATACCTTATTAATTACTATAGCTTATATATATTACTCTTATTATAACTTTAATATACCCCCTAGCTAAGGTTATTATTTATAATAAAAGTTATATTAAAAATAAATTTTATAGTATTAAGGTCTTTTTTTTATTTAATTAGGCTTTTAAATAATACTTTAAATAATTATTTATATATATATAAGCCTAATAATAATATCTTAATCTCTCTCTTTTACTAGCTTATAAATAATTATATAAGTACTTAAATAAGAAAAATATAAGTAATAAGCTTAGTATAAAATTTATAAGCTTTCCTCTTATATATTATTTTCCTTTCTCTTTAATATTATTATATATAATAACTTATACTAACTTAATTTTTAAAAAGTCTTTTTAAAGTAAAAAGACTATTATTATTATTACTTATAATACTATTATTTATTATAAAGAGGCTTTATAGCTAGTTATAAAGTATAAAGCTTATACTATATATCTTTTACTTACTAGCTAAGTACTTAACTAATCTTTATATAATATACCTATAACCTTACTATTACTACCCTTAATATCCTAGAGGAGGAGGAGGAGGAGGAAGAGGAGGAGGATATTAGGCTAGGGATAGACTCCTCGTTTTAGGACTAGCTCTACGCTACCGCCGCCACTAAACCTACTACTACCACTACTACTACTACTAATACTAACACTACTAAGGATAATAAGCCCTAGCTAAGTAAGTTACGCTTTATCTCTTATAATAGATATATATACTTATATCTAACTAATAAAAACCTAAAAAAGATAATATATCCTTATATTAATTAGTATATTATAAGGTTATCTATAAAAGATATATTACTTATAATTATAATAATATATACTTTATTATTTATTCTAAAGTATAGTAATAATTCCTTTATAGTATATAAATACTATATAATATAAATTATTATATTTATATAGGTAAGTAATAGATTAGTAAGAAACCTATATAAGAAGGAAATAGTAAGAGTAATATTAATTTATACTATAACTACTATATATAATAATAAGCTAATAATCACTTAATAGTTCTTTATCTTATACTTTATAGCTATTCCTTTATATAAGGGAAGCTTAGTAATAAGTAGAGGGGTCTTTATTATATAAAGGTTATTATTATACTTAAATTTATATACTAACTTCTTAATATAGGTTTAGTATAATAGGTAAATATACCTATTACTTAGGTCTTTTATTATTTTAATACCTAAGAACTAAGTAGCTAGCCCTTATTTATATAGTATATATTTTACCTTAAGGCCCTCTATAATTACTTAAAAGATTAGAATATATTCTAGCTAAGTAAGGGCTAGAATATTATTAATATAGAATATAATAAATACTTATTAATTAGGCGTATATAGTATATAAGGGTCCTCTAAGTATTATATAAGGCTAAGCTTTTTAAAGATATTAGATAGTTCTTAAAACTAGAGGTATAGTAAGTTCTAGAGCTTATATAAGGCCTAGTAGATAAGTAAGACTTTTCCTAGCTCTTTAAACCCTTTTAGTATTATATATATAACTAGATTATTATTATTCTTTATAATATTAGTAAATATATTCTTAATATTAAATTAGAAAATAACTATTTTATATTATATAACTAAAATAATAATAATATAAAAAGACCTTATTATAAATATTATAGTATATATTTCCTTACTCTTAGTAAGTATTTAGAGATTACCTTATATAACTATTTAAGTTTTATATTATAAGAGTATATTATTAGAGTTAAACTTATAAATAAATAACTATTTTAATAGTATTAGTTTAACTCTTACTTTTTTATTTACTTTTAACTATATATTTATTTAATTAAGTTCTCTTATCTTAGATTATATAATAGTCTAAAATTAATTATATAATAGATAAGTTAATATCTCCTTCTAATTCCTTAGTAAAGAGAGAAGTATTATATTAGTCTAAGGAGTTTTTATACCTAGGATTAACTTTACTAGTCTACTTATATTTATATACTCTTTTATAGTTATATTAAATACTATAAATACTATTAGTAATAACTAGTAGTTATCTAATATATAATTATATTACTTAGATATTACTAGATATAGTATACTACTAGGCTTATTACTTAGAATTATAATATAAACCTTAGGCTTATTAGGTTAGTTAATATAACTTTTAACTTTCTTATTAGCCTTTTATTTAACTATTTTATTATTTTATTTAGGATTATTTAATAGTTTATTTATAGTTATATCTACTTAATTATATATAAGACTAACTTCCTTTAAAGCTTAAGGGTTTATAACTCCTTATAATAGCTTAAAAGGTACCTTATATAGTTAATTAAGTAATTAATTTATTAGATACTTATTTACTCTTACCTCTAGTAGGTAAAGCTTATTTAGAAGTTCCTAAGTATCTAGCTTAAGTATATTAGAGGGCGTTAAGAGCCCCTCTAATATTTCTTATATATAACTAGGTATAGGCTTTTTAGCTTCTACTCTTATTAACTTATAGCTAGAGTTATTCTCTAATAGATAGTATATACTTTCTTATATAGTAGGTTTAGTATTATAAAGAGATTTACTAGATATACTTAGGTCTTACTAAATAGGCTATTATCCTTCTTAAGGAATACTTAGTTAATTAACTAAATAACCTACTACCTATTTAATTACCCCTAAGTTAAAGACACTTAATATAGGATTAAGTATAAGAATTAGATATAAATATTTAAACTCTTTAATTTCTTAAAGTTAATCTTTTATTTCTTAAATTAAAAGCTTAAATAAGTAGTCTTTATTTATTTTATATATTATATATTTATTAAATTAGATATTCTATATAATAATTATATACTTAAAGACTAAAATCTAGATCTAATAAAGATTTATTATTATATAGTTAATAAGGTATTTTATATAGCCTTAAGAGCTAACCTTATACTATTTCTAATTTTAATTTTCTTTTTAATTATACTTAAGAGTATAAGTATAGTAGTTATATACTAGTAATAAGCCCTAATTAGGCTACTTATTATTACCTAGTTAGGTTACTAATAATTTTAAATTTAACTTTAACTAGTTATATAATACTTTATATAATATTTACTAGTTAAAGTATTTTTTTAAGTTAATATTAAGTAAATAATAAGTAGTAATTATAATCTCTAACTATAGGTTTAGAGGGAGGCCTACTCTTTTAGTTATTATAATTACCTTTATCTATACTTTCTAATTTATATATACTCTATACCTCTATTAGGCTTATAGGTTCTTAGGGGAGTAATCTCTAGCTTAATTCTAGAAAGATAAGCCTAATACTAATAGGTACTTTACCTATATATACTAATAAGTATAGTTTTATTATTATAATATAATATATATATATAGAATTTAAATTAGTTTTATATCTAAACTAAAAAAGCTAATATATAGTTAAATAATATATTATATAATAAATTAGTTATAGCTTAGGTATATAAATTATTAGTAAATTTATTATAAATTATAAAGAAATATTACTTTTTATTTTAGCTAAGTAAGTATTATATTAGATCTTAGCTTAATTACTAGAATAATCTTAGTAAAAAACACTTACTTAGGTATTATAATATAACTTACTTTATATATACCTTAGTATATATTTTATATTTAATCCTCTTTATCTCTTTAATCTTAGCGTTTTATATATATATAAGATACTTAAGAGCTTATTTACTAAGGTACTTTAACTATAAGTATTACTTTACTTCTTTATCTATTTAAGTAAGTAAAGATATAATAAAAGTATATATTAAGTATTCTTTTCTTTCTTCTATTATTATAATAAATAACTTATTATAGTTAAGATATACTTCTTCTTATTAGATTAGGTAGAAATCCTAAAAGTAAAGGTTATTATTTACTTTAATCTTTTTAATAATAATATTTTACTTATATAAGCTATACTATAGAGTATTATCTAGACTATATATCTAAATCCTTATCTTCTTTATTAAATTAATAAAGATAATATTAATATAAGACCCTTTAATTAATATAATATATTATAAAATAATATTATATATTTTATTTATACTTTATATATTATCTTTAAGTATATAACTATTATATCTTAGAATTATATATTCTAACTTATTAGCTCTAATAGTATTATACTTAATATAAAAGGTACCTTTATTAAGGAACTTTATCTTATTAACTATATATTAAAAGTAAGTCATCTATAGGGACTCTACATAAGCTACTAAGTTTAGTAGCGTTATTAGAGACCTCTATAGAGCTACTAAAGGCGCTAAGGGGGCGCTAAAACTATAGTAAGACTACTAAACCCACTAGGGGGCTATTATAA
>JAEIJG010000672.1:0-21493 GCA_037289395.1 Beauveria scarabaeidicola
TATTTAGAATATAGAAACCTTATCTATTTATAGATTTTATTATATTTAATTTATAATTTTAGCTCCTTTAGTTCTAGTTTTATTTAATATAATACCTCTTATACTATTATATAGCTGGCCGCGAGTGTATGGTGGCCGCCACTGTATCCAGCACCCAATAGCGAATGCGGTGGGTGCGTGGCACGTGTAGGTGCTGAATAGCCTGAATAGGGTAGGAAAGCTTGAGAGAACAAGGACGACAAAGACGGCCCCCCTCCCCTTGTCCCCCCACCTGAATGTTTGTTCATCAATTAGCAACTATCAGTTATTCCGTATGGAGAAGAGCGTGGATCGGTCCTTGTTGGGCGGCGCAATAGAAAAACGCAACGCCACGCGGTGGACATGATATTTAGCGGCTGTGGTATTGATGATTTCAACCTCGTGCTTGGAGAAGCCGTGCAATTTTTTGCTCATTCTTCTGGTCATTCTTCTGGTCATTCTTCTGGTCATTGTTTACTTTGTTTATTTATTCTTTTACTTGTTGCATCATGATTTTTGAGCTAACGTCCATCTTGTGCCTGTGCCGTCGGGCTAGTGCTTTTAGTTGCCGTCTGTTTATTATTTATTATTTACATGCAATTTTTTTTTTTTTTTTGGCTTCCTTGGTCTTCCTTCCCCTCTCGCTCCCCCCGACCACATGCCCCACGCGGGCTGCCTGCATCACCAATTCAACTCGTGCATGTTCAATCTCGTTTGTCCATTTTGTCTTTGATCCGGGTTGGCAGGAAATGCATGTCTGTTACTGTACCGGTACGAAATCACTCACTCTATTCGTAGGTTGACCTCAACTCTGGACATGTGCTTCACTGCGAATCTAGCGCGTCCCGAGGTTGCTTCTAGTCTCTGTTTGCTGGATATTTGAGTTTTTTTGCGTCTTTGTTTCTAGCTATCAGATACCAAGTCAATTACGATTGTACTGGGATAGCGCCTCATTGATGAAGGAGTAGGGCTGGTTGTGCAAAGTTGCCAGGCTCCCAAACACAGTGCTGTCTGAGCTTGTGGGACCGCCCGGCTTCCCTGCAAGGTCAAGTTTTTCAGGTGAAGTCAGTCAAGTCAGTCAAGTCAGTGAAGCCAGTGAAGCCAGTGAAGCCAGTGAAGCCAGTGAAGCCAGTGAAGCCAGTGAAGCCAGTGAAGCCAGTGAAGCCGGTGAAAGCCAGTGTTATTAGCAGTGAAAGCCAGTGTTATTAGCAGTGAAAGTCAGTGTTATTAGCAGTAAAAGCCAGTGTTATTAGCAGTGAAAGCCAGTAAAGCCAGTGCGAACCAGTGAGAGCCAGTAAAAAGACGATAAAACGACTGTAAATAGACGGTAAAAAGACAGTAAATTACAGTGAAAAAAAGCGGCTGTTGCGGCGTTGCGGCGTTGCAGTGGCAGCAGTGGCGGCAGCGCACCGGCCGTCCAAGACATTTTATTACAGGCCTTTTACAGGTGCTCGGAGCGCTGGCTGCAGCTGGCTTCCAGGCCCAGGTACGCTAATCTCATCGGGCCCATCAACTGGCCCATGGGCCATCAGTGATCACCCGCCTTGCCTGCCCTCTTTTCCCTTGTCGACCTCCCAAAACACAACAACAATCCCAATCTTCTCCAATTCCTTTCCCTCTCTTCATTGCAACCTGCCAGGCACAACAAAAAACACCACGCGCATTCCGGCCGCCATCTCAACCCTTTGGCCGTCGAATATCACCACAAACGCTGTCGCCTGGCGGACAATGCATCCAGCATCCCATCTCATCCCCCGACCTTGCCTCTCCCCTCCATCTTAGAATGCTCGTCCTCGGTCTCTCCCGCTGAGCAGCCCACGAGCCAGCCATCATGCAGACGGTTCCCAGTGTAAGTTTTGTCGACGCCTCCTCGTCAGCCCCCCTCAATCCATCATCAAGGCCCTTTTCTTGGCCTCTTACTTGCTCTTTTGCCTTTTCTTTCGCCTTTTACTCTTCTCCCCTTTCTCTCGCCTTTCTCTCGCCTTTCTTCCACCTCCCTTCTCCCTCGTCTCTTCACGCCAACAACGTTACATCTTCCCCCAACTTTCATCTCAAATGCATACCTGAGCCTACCAAACCCCCCACAACTTCTCTCATTGAGTCATTGATGCCTCGTCCGCATTCTTATCCAACATCGTCGCGCTTTGAATTCCCGAATCTTGCTGACCCCATCCTTGCTGACCTCTAGCTCGTTGGCACCGGCACCGCCATTGCTGCCGCTGCCAGTGGTCTGGTCTTTGGTCATCCTAGCGACTCCCAAAGACCTACCCCCCGCCGAGTTCTTCACAAACGGAATGCTTCTCTCGATCCATCACCCACCCGCCATGATCGCTTGACATCTCTTTCCCCCTCTCGTCCCGCTACAAGCCACCCGCAACAGCCAATGGCCATGGCCGCCGATAATACCAATCACTTGACCCTGCCTCGACCCGCCTCACGCTCTCGGCCCCCGTTGTCGCGCTATCAACGACCTCAGTCCTCTCAATTCCCCAACCGCCGACCCTCTACAACCAATAATACTCTCGCAAACGACTTGCAGGCGACTCCGGCCAGTCAGGTGGAAAGCCGCCACAACTCCCTGTCCTCGACCGGCTCATGGATCCGCAGGCTTTCCCTCCGTCCTCTCTCACAGCACGGCTCCAGTCCTCGCTCTAGTATCGTCGTCGACAGGCAGTCCGTTGCGCTCTCGCACACCTCAACCCTGCCTATTCTACGTCCCAAAACGGCCGCTTCCAACCTGCCTCCAAACAAGCTCGTCAAGAGATCTCCCTCGACGCAAAACCACGACTCCTCACTGTCCCGTTCCAAATCAAAGGGGCACTTGCCCACCCTCCGCCGGCCAGCCACGAGCCACCAGCGTACCGCCACGCTCGAACAGCTTCGTTTGAATGCCCAGGAAAACCAAGAGCCCCAGCTGTCTGGAGAGCTCAAGTATTCGTTCGAGCAACGTCCAAGCACCGAGTCCGCATGCACCAGGTCCAACTCGACGACTAGCCGAACATTGCCCGAAAACACGCACTGGTCGTCATTTTTCCATCTGAGACGAACGAGCCTGGTTGTGGACGGCCGACCTAGCACCGGCAGTCCCCGTGCGAAACCCAACACGGTGCGACGCATATCCGTAAAGGCGATTTCGGCGTGCCAGAATACTGTGCATCTGGTGAAACCCAAGATGGTGTCTTCCTCGTCTGTTTCACCTCTACGCCGTGAGCCTCTGACACATCTGGCTGATGCTGCGGAAATTGTGCCTGAAGAGGCCGAGAAAGAAGATCAGGACGAGCTGAAACAGCACAGGCGGCGAGACTTGGCGGCGACTATGCCACGGCAGACTAACGGTGTGCCGATTCGGCCCAACGGTGGTGGTGATGATGCAACGGAACACCCATCGTCCTCAATGCGCATCAAGAGATCACTGTCAACGTCATTTGCAACGGTAACGGGTCATCTAGTGTCCAGGACGTCTGGCAGCATTAGGCGTCCTAAACGAGGTCAGGACCAGCCTGTTTGTGGTATGGCTAGCGTGGGCAGGCGACATGCGTCAGCGCCCATTAGCGGCTCTGGACCGGTGCTAGCAGGCGTGGAGCATGAAAGGATGGGCGTGAGGCCACCAATGAATTCGCTAAAATGGGGTCCGCCAGGGCCGCTACCAGGAACGGCTACGCCTTCAGCTGCTCTCGATGCGCCTCTGCAGACTCGTCAGGCTAATTCGCAGCCTCAGCGCTCGTTTGAGCACCCACAACAGCCACGAGATGGTCGTCAGACTCATCAGCAGGCTTTTCAGCACCCACGACACCCACAAGAGAGTCGTCAGCCCTCGAATCCTCTACAGATTCCCCAGCACCGCCAGCACAATCCTTATAGCGCCTCTACCCACGCTGTCCCGCCGCCCACCACCGCTGCTACCGCTACCGTCGCTGCTCCCACCACATCCTCCACCACCACTTCGTCGTTTCATGGCTCCCATAACAGACTTCTCTCCTCCCCACTGACGCCCCCGCCCCAGCGTGCTCTGAATTTTCATCTCGATCATTCTTTGCCTCGCTCTGCCTCTTCTGCGCCTGCATTCGGCCCTGCTGGCGGGGTAGCTGCTGCCGCGACTGCTCTGCCTTTGGTCCGCCCTCTTCAGCCCTCTACCAGCTCCACAGCCAGCTCGGCCATGTCCACCTCCCACCAGAGATCTCCGTATTATGAGACGTCGCCGCATATGGAGGCTTTTGACAGCGATGGAAGGGATTTTGTTTCTGGCGACGACGATGACACGGATTTCAAGAGCGATACTCTTTACGATTCTCTCCGCACCGTCGCCTCCAGCCGCGCCAGAGCCGTTGACACGCCTCTAGAGTCCGTTTACGACGATTCGCCTCCTAGCACCGCCAGCAACGGCAAGTCGCGGCGCCTCTCCATTCATGAAATTCTCGACAAGGCCTGGGACGCTGACGACAGAATCACCGAAGAGGACGAAACATCCCAGACACCCGTCCGTGCACCCTCCACCAAAGTAAAAGCGCCTACCCGCCACGACGCCCGCCACAGCCCCTCCGTCCAAGATCTACGTCTTGCCCAAAACCCCATTCAATCTTCATTTACCGCCAGGGACTTTGCAAGAATCTCGTTGGAAGATGATCTTGACGACGATTGGGCCCTTTATGGCGACGAGGCCGACTCCCACATCAGCCCTCTGTCCGCCCCTTCCAAGAGTTCTCTCGATGCCAAGGGCATGAATCCTAATGTTCGTCTCGCCCTCGCCAACATTGGCAATGAAAACCATGACAGTGAAACCGCCCACAACACGGAGCGCCCCCTCAGCAGCATCTTTGACTGGAGTGAACCCTCGACCCAAGACAAGCACGACGCCGAGCGACGCTCTGGCCGCCCGCAGACTGCTTACGCCAAGCAGGCAGTAGACCCTAGAGGCGGCCGCTCTGCCAACCGACGTGGACCTGCGCCTGCGCATGTCAGGAGCCAAAGCGTGCCGGTAGTTCACGATGCTGCGGACGAATATAAGCCAGCCGGCGCCAAGTATGGAACCTGGGGTCTCGGCACCAAGACTGTTAGCGAGGATTGGGACGAAGACTTCGAGTTCGGCTCCGCCACTAGCAACGACGGCCGCGAAACCGAGCCCATGTTTGCTGTCCCCGAATCCATTCGAGCCAGCCAGCCCAGCGTAAAGGCCCACTCTGGCCAAATTCGAGAACTATCGCTTCTCGTCAACGACCTCAAGAGGCTATGCCGACATGGTCGAGACATGGGCCTGTTGGAAGGGTCACAAAAGGCTTTCTGGAAAGAAGCAGAAGGTGTCATTGCCCTTGCATCTCCAGACGACGAGACCATGGACGACGACGTTGACTCGAATCCCTCAATCGACCTCGACGCATTTGATGGCAAGGCCAGGCAACCAGGAGATCAACGACCCAGGACGCCACAGAGTGAACAGCAACACCATCTGGGATCTCCCAAGCTTGAGCCCTCCATCTCAAAGACTGCCGTCATGCGTGAGCGCCATTCTCCTCGCCGGCGATCTGTCTTTTCTCCCGGCGATGACATCTTTGGCGGCGCCGAGGGCGCAGCAGATGGCAAGGCAAGCACATCTCCAAAGAAAGCGGGCCAGCAGCCGCCACATACGCCCGAACGCCTCGCCGACGTTAACGGCGTCGTGCGAACCGTCATGGAGGCCATGCAACATCGCAACGGCTCGGATGCTATTCCCGATACTGGTAAACCTAGTAGAAAGGTCCAGTTTGACACAAATAGCCTCAGGGCGCTGGTCAAGAGATCTGGCGAGCTCCGTGACACCCTCTCGGATATCATCCGCAGGACAGATCAGCTCACCCAGAGCCCAGCACGACCTCTGCGACACGACAAAGACCGTGGCCCCGATTCGAGTCCAGCATTTACTCGCGTCTTTGACGACCCTGGTTCCAGTCCTCCACGTCGTCCAACGAGAAGCCGCGGCAACACCTCTCTAAAACAAACTACATCACCAGACAGCTCGCCGCCCCCTCAATTGGAACGGCGATTTCCGTTGATGACGGTACGATAACGGTACGATGACAGTATCATAAATGCACATTCATGTTGGAACCTGCGTCTTTACGTTTACGATGCGTGGAATGGGGCAGTGTATAAAGATTTCTAATGTTTTCTTTTGTGTCATCTTTGCATAGCGATGGCTTTGGGCCTTGGCGTATTACTTTTAACATGCTTTTTTGTTCCCTCCTTTATTTCTTCTCACGAAGAACTCTTGCTGCTATTAGAAGTATGTGTTTTACTCTTGACGCCATGGGGTATACGTCAACTGCGTTGCTCTTGTATTTGGTTTTTCTTTGCTCGCGTAACGCTTGTGTAATAGGGCTTTGCTACGCCTGCCTACCTTTGGCGGACGGGGTCGTGCTTTTTTTGCTGGATTTTGCTTTTTCTTCCTTGACCCGTCACTGAGCAAGCATAGAACATGTTCCGATGAAGAAGAAAAAGGCTTGGTCAGCATGATATGTTTCAGAATACATGCGGCTTTTGATAGGGAAGAGAGGGCGGGGGAAATGACAACCTCGTGCATGTGTATGTAATGGGACTGCTAGAAGGAAAACTAGGGCGAAACGAAAAGAGAGAGATGGTGACAGCAGAGGCATTTTGCTCTGTGTGTGCGTACAGAAGAAGCACGCCGTCTTTTGCTGTTGTATTATTGTTGCATTGATATATTGATTGATATATCCATTCTCTTTTACCCTTACCCCCGTGTGTGGAGCTCCCCTTTTGCTGTGGTTGACCCTTTTTTTCAAACTTGAACGGCCCAAGAATACCCATGTTGCCATGCATGTGGGATCTTTGTTTCACATCATGATGGATCTGCGTAGGGGAAAAGATTTCGTCTGTACTAACTACTACCTAGGCTGGTAGGTTGTTTTCTGGGCAAGAATGGGGGTGGGGGTTGAAACGTGCCATGTCTCATGTATGTCTTCCCCGGAGGTTAGATCGGAGGTAGGACACGACGAATAATTGATTGTGTCAAGAGAGAGAGAGAGAGAGAGAGAGATGTGATTATGTATGTATTTGTACACTATTTGTCTTGGCTTTCTCAAGACAAGATATCGCTTGCTATCGACAAGGTAATACTAAAAGAGTATGAACTTCACCCCATCTGTTTCAGCTCGAAAACGCCAATATCGCATCATGCTTGGTGATCTTAACCACATTGTTGCTTGCTGCATATCACGTATGCTGTGTGCTCCCTAGTTCAAGGATCCAGCTGTCGTCCGAGCTAGATCCTTTCCAAATATGTAAATGTAAAAAGTAAAGAAAGATACAAGGACACGGCTCAACGACGTCCAGGTTTGGGAGCGCCATTGACCACGTAGTGTAGGTAGCCCGTCGCCGCAGGATGCACATTCTCATCCATCGCATGAAGCACGTCGACCGCAAAGACGGGATGCAAGCGGCTCGAGTCAAAGTACAGCTCCTCCTTCTCCTCGGGATCCCCCTTCTCCTCAGGTTCCCCTTTCTCCTCAGGCTTCCCCTTGTCCTGCTTCGCGTCCTCTTCCTCGGGAACGGCCACGGACATCGCCACCACGGGCTTACCCGCTTGCATCACGTCGCGAAATGCCGCGTCGAGCTCCTCCTGCGCGGCCTGCTTGGACGCCGTCTTGCGGTGCGCGGCTGACTGCTTCGACGTGGCGACGGAGCTGGCGGCCGTCACCTCGGAGCGCAGCGAGTACGTGTCAAACGAGGCCGAGGCGGAGTCGTCCTGGTCTTGATCCGACAACGACGCGCCGCCGGGGGAGATGGGGCGCAGGGTCGTCGAGAGCGCCAGCCAATCGGGCACCTGCCGCACGGGCGTCTGCGTTGTCGTCGACCAGAGTGAGGCGGAGCGCAGCGCGGGAAGCGGACGGCGGTCAATACGCAGCTTTCGAGCCGTGTACAAGGCCGCAGGACGCTGGTCGGTCGTCCTGTACTGGTGTCGAATGTGTGAGGCATTCCAGAGGCCTTTGGTCTGCTCGGCGGGCAAGGCGGCCGGCTTGGACCAGAGCGGCTGGGTCGATGATGCAGGTTTGCGGGCAGGGGCGGGAGCATCTGTGGCGGGCCTCGAGCTGGCCCAAAGACTAGTGCTGTGAATAGCATCCTGCGCCGAGGGTCTGGGTTTGGGACGCGAAGACGTAACCTTGTTGACACTGTAGCGGCTCCATTCCTGCTCATCCTGCGGTAGGCCAAGAGGCATGACGGCTACTGGCGCAGAAGGCATCCAGAGCTCATGTGACTGAGTAGTGACCTTGGCCGGCGCAATCATGTCGCTGATGCTAGACTCTGTGGGCAAAGGCGAAACGAGGAAAGGAGTCGAGGGAGCGGTCGATGAGGGAGTGATAAATGCCTCCGCGGTCGGTCGCCAGAGACCATTTGTCGCAGCGTTAGTAAGCACGTCGGATTGCTTAGGCTTGAGAGCCCAGAGAGAAGTGCTGGTGATGCTGGCTGGCTCCGACTTGCGAGGTGCCGAACGCAGTGTTTCAGCTTGTTTGCCGAGGTACCGTCCCCACGTCTTCTCATCCGGCTGGGCAAGGCCCGCGCTTCTCGTGGCGGTGGTGTACATGGCCTTGGGTTCCCAAACAGAGGTGTCGAGAAGCGGCAAAGGAGGGAAATCCTTGTCCTCGCTGCCGAGAGTTGAGTCCTCTAGGTCGGCGATGGGCAGGTGTCGGCCTGCCGAGATGGTTGTTTCGTCGGCAGAAGTAAATCCGGCGCGCGAAGGAGGTCGACCTTCTTCAGACCCTGGAAACAGACTGCCGCGGGATGGAACTGCGCTGGAGCGCAAGAGATTGGCGATTTCCCACAAGGTAGTCTCGTCAAACGCCTCGTCTTCGTCGTCAGAGTAGCCGCCGGTACTACCGTCGCTGTCTGCGGCGGGGAGGTCGTCGTCGGAGTAGTGGTCAAAGAAAGAGGCCGGGTAGACTTGAGAGGGCAAACTAGGCACCTGAGAAGAATAATATCCTTGGGCGAGAGCAAGTTCGTTCAGAGTCGTTCCGGGAAGTGGTACCGAATATACCGAGGATAGTTGCGGCTGGAGTGTCGCAATGTCAGAAGTTTCACCCCAAGGAAACTGGAAAATTCCAAGAGTGCCGCGTTTGCTATCAAGAGGTTGCGGGCTTTCAAGGATATCGGGAAGCAAGGTAATCCTTTTGCTTCGTCGCGGCGGCTTTTGCGTGACTCGGCGGCGCGGACTTTGTGTTTGCTCCGAAAGGAGGCTTTCCTGATGCAGCAAGGTGGGTGACACGATTACTTGATCAATCCTTTGTGGCGATTGCGTTGCTCCCGCGTCCCCAACCACATACAAATTGCTTGCAACCGTTTTGGCCGGATTGCTGGGATCTTGTGCAGTCTCTTGCAAATATTCAGAGACTAATAAAGCGGTGGTATCTGAGTCGATGCTCCAGTGCGATACCGGAAGTGGAGCTTTTTCAACAGCCGCGAGATTGACGGATCCAGGCTGAGTCCAGGCGCTGTAATTATTTAGCTTGGCAGATGCAGAGTCCAGTTGCTCGTCGTTTTCAACTTGCTGTTCGAATTCATCAGACTCTGGAGAAGTTGGGTTGTTCGCGTCTTTATTGCGTGACGCTGACTTGCCGAATTTGGCTCGGTTTTCCACTCCACCGGACATGTCCTGGGCCGAGCCCTGTTCGGTGAAACCATAGTTGCTCCGAAGAGTAAGCTCGCTGGGCGGAGGGTCGGATTTCTCGTCGGCCGGGGTTAAGGAGTGCTTTCCGGGGGCGCTAACAGGGCCCGCTCCCCTGCCTATCACTGGTAGGCCCAGGTCGGCTGCATTATGCGACCTCAATGCCCTGAGATGCAAATCTCCGCTTGGCACGAGGGAAAGAGAGGATCTGGTAGAAGACGGCGACCGGTCTGCTAAATTACGACGAATGTCTTGCCAGTGCGTCTCTTGCGCACCCATCTCTGCTTCCAGATTTTCGAGCAGCCTGCGACGCTGCCTATCTTCATCCCCGGTTTCTGGGTCAGCCTCATCTAGTTCCTTCAGTTGCTGCTGGATTGTGTCGAGCGCATGCTGGGGAGACTCCAGGGGTGGCGCCTGCGACTCAATAATCCTGGTCGGCTTGCTAGATTTGCCGAGCTGAAGGGGAGCCGGTACCAGCGTACGCCTGGGTGATTTCCCACCATCTTTGCGATCCGAAAATGTCGGCAACGCATCGCCCAGACGATGATGCCATCCAGCGGGCTGTGCCAAAGAGTTTCTTTGGAAGCTGGGGCCACTGAATAATCCTTTTGGTCCTGTATCCAGAACCATGGGAACGATTTCCTCTTCGTCGTTGTACTGTGAGGCAGTGCTTGTGACTGACCGTGCACTGCTTGGCCGCGACACTCGCGCGTTGTCGTTTGAAAATTGCGGCATCGCTTGGACTGGAAGCACCAGAGAGGACTGCCGCCGGTTGTTGTAAGCAGATTCGGCTTCCATGTTGGTTCTGCTACCAAATTCCGTGGATTCTGACAATGCCGTTTTGAGACCAGTGCCTGCGGCCTTGGATGGGGCTCCGTCAGCAGAAAAGCTAACATTGTCATTATGAGATTCGTTAATGCTGCCTGGAGTGACTGCCTTGCTTGCACTGTCAGATCTCTTTTTGTAAATGCCTAGTGCTAAAACCGCACTGGCGCTCTTAGGTGGCTCTGGGAAAGAAGGAATACGCGAAATGGTGTCCGAACCCGACTCCATACTTCCTCGCAGCAGCTCGACCGAGCCAAGGGACCGCGAAAGTCGATGCCGATAGACCGTAGGTGAGACTTTGATGGTGAAATCGGCCTTGTAAATTGAAGACTTGCGAGGTATCGGCCTTGGGCGATGGACGATAGAATCTGTGGAAGCAGAAGAGCTAGCTAAAGATAGAGAAAAGATCTGGCGTGAGACTTGTTGTCCAGCTCCGCCAAGATCAACTTTAGTAGGAAACATGATTGTTTGTGTACGCTCTCCCACATCGCCTGAAGGATCTCTGGCTGGCCGTGCCCTTGGATTCGTTGGAATTCCATTGGCCGATCGGAGTTGCACAGGAGTTTTGGCCGGGGCAGGTTCCTGTTTGCCGATACTTGGCGACTCAGGCCGCTGTCTCGATGGCCGAATATCCCTTCTTACAGATCCAGTACCACCGCGAGCTAGAATGGATGCACGAGCGGCAGCGGCGGCCGCACTTTTGTAGGCCGCGGAAGGCGTTGCATCAGACCGCGTCCGGGGCAATGGCAGCGGTAGTGGTTCAACCCTAGGAACAAGCGGACTCACCGCGGGACTGGAGTCTGGCCAGTTGTTATCATCTCGCCTGAGATTCTTCGGAATCGCGGGTGGCCTGCCAGAATCGATGAATATGGCAGAAGTATGGCGCAGAAGCGAGTTGACAGGTGCACTCCTTCTCAATGGGCTCTGAGGTGGTATCGGGGGAGGCGCATCATCTGATTGTTGCCAGGCTGAACCGAAAGGTCTCTTTGGAGATCGTGGGGGAGGTGATAGGACCATCCTAGAGGTGTCGCGTGGTGGGCGAGGAGATCGGCGGCGAAGCTCATCTTCGCCCGGCGATAGTTGCGTAGCGGTCGTCGCAGAGTTGGGCAATAGGACGGAGCGCTCAGATGATATAGTCGGCACAGCACCGGCGCTCCCAATTTTCTTTCGTTTTAGACTGGCACCCTGATAATTCCTTGTTAGAGACTGGGGTTGGCCAGCTCTATCCAATACCACGGGTCCAGATGCCGCGTCTCTCCTTTGCTGGTCATTCTTTGCAGCCAGAGCCAGATCTACCGTAGCAATCTTGTCCTGAATCTTGAGAGCGCTACTCTGGCGTATTATGGGATTTGAGATGGCCAATTTTCCCTTTGGTCGCTTCTTTGGTGGGTTCTGGAGCACAACCGGAGCTGTATTTGCGCGTATAGGTGGAAATAACTGCCCTTGGACAGGGATGCCGCCAACTCCTCGTTCCGTCTGGCCAGGAGCAGGTCGATTGATGATTGGCAAGGCATTATCGACTCCTCTAGAGCCTGCTTTGGGCATTGGAAGAGGTCCGGTGCCGGGTCTTTGTGCCTGTGCAATACGAGGTGGTGGGCCACCCCAAGGCCTGTTGAAGACTTCCTGAGACATGACTGTATTGCGATTTTCAGTTGGTCGGCTTGGTAAAGCTTTGGACGTGTCGACTTTGGAAGGAGAAAGCTGTGAATCGGAGTCTGTAATAAGAACATGTCTTCTAAAGAGCGCCACGAGACCTGGAAGGGGTTAGCATCGTACATTTGCTTCGTCTCGTAGTTCACAAACCTATCAGGATCAGCAGTCCAACCGAGGGAACAACGGTACGAGAGGCAATTGAGAAGTTTTCGAGACCGAATATCATGGGAATGCTCGTCTGAAAGACTGTTAGCCTCTGCTAGAGAGATGTGAAGCGAAGACTTACAGCTAGCCAGGCCGCAAAGCCGGCTGTCAAGAAACAAACAATCTTGGCCGGCGCAAGGTTAAAATTCTGTACACTCGAAGTTGAGTTTGATCGGGTCTTTATCAAAATGAGCACAAAGAAGACGCAGATAATGACAGCGTCCGTTACTAGCGTCGCAATACCGAGGGGAAGCAGAATATTCTTGGCGATGCAGACGGGATAGGTCTGCGGGCGCTGGACAGCGATCAAGACACCACCCAATATGAAGCGCACCGGAATGAGGGCCTGCAGAACGTAGATGCTCTTGGAAATGCTCTTGGACTTGATTCGCAGGACAAGGAACTGCTCAAAGGCGACGCGTGCGAGCTGATCGAAGCCGGCGGCAACGGAGACGAGGACTTGGCAGGAGGTGTTGGCATCGGCGGTGATCAAAGTCGCCGCAAAATCCAGGATACTCCAAAGTGCGGCAGAGAGAAGAAAAGTTACGAGGACCAGCCTCAGCCCATTCTGAAGGGGGGCGTTGCCTCTGAGGCGGCGGTTGCCAAAGGTGAAGAGACATGCCGTGCTGGTAGATGCCAAAGCGACAAGGCCACTAGATTGTATTAATTGTAGGGATCGTACATGGCAGGATTTGAGAAGACTGACAATGCAAATGTTGCAATGAGGGCTTGTGTGCCGCCAGCGACAGCCATGGCGACCTGGCCATACGGAGCAAGTAGGCAGCAGAGAAGCGAGCGTGTAGAGGGGTGTAAAAGAGGGAGAGATTAGAACAAGTACGAGGCAAAAATTAGTAACCGGGAATAGAAAGCCGTCCAGTCAAGCGCCATGATGAATAGCAAATGTCAATGAATCATGGTGAATGATGCTGGTGCACAACCGCTGTATACTTGGTAGTTGAAAGAGGGAGAGGATGGATTCTAGAACAAGGACAAGGCGACCAGCCAGGGCTCGAGAAACAAAGTGGATAGGGCGCATATTTTCACATAAAGGTGCTCTGCACACAAGCCAAGAAGAATTGCCAATTCTAGCCTGTGGGCGCCAAAGAGGCGAGCAGACTGGACACGCCGGGGCAGGCTTCGTCTCAAGCAGTGTCGCAGTGTCAATGGCGGGTGGCCCACACATCAGGAGTGTGTGTCCAACAGTCAGGCAGCGTTTCATGTAGAAAATCTGCGACGCGTGGTCTGTGGTGAGGTATGAATCATCGGCGCCATTCAATGAGACGAGGGAGATGGGGGATGTGTCAATGTATCGATGTGGCAAATGTCTTTTTGCGATTGGCAATCCCGTGGTTGGTTTTGCCTTTTGGTGTTGCATTCGGTAGGAGAACCGACAAGGTGTCGGTCTGACAGTCCATCTTTTAGCTGCGCCACCCACACGGTCTGGCCAAGGTGATGGAAATAGCCAGTCTTGGGAAAACCCGAGTCGGAACACAGAGAGCTTGTTTTAGAAAGTGAAGTTGGTGGGTAGGGGGATCGCATGTGTGGTGCGGCGCGGTGAGAGCTTCTGAGGCAGACGTTTGTAGGGGCGTCGAACCCCTGGGACGGGCGCTGGTGTCTGAGGGCATGGTGCGCACATGTATTTGCGGTAAGCTGAGGAGGAGGCAGTTCCGAGATGGGAATCGGATAAATCTTGATAATGAAGAAGGAAAGATGGATTGTTCGAGTTGAACGACAATGCAACGAGGGGTGAGTCCGGGTTGGCAGCTGGCGGTGAACAACGAACAAGCGAACAGCTGGCAGGCCACAAGGGGCGTTTGTGGCCTGTCGGGCACCAACAGCTGGCATGTGCAAGCCGCTTTATTTTCGTCATCTTACTACATACTTTACTCGCCTCTGCACGCGACCACATTCTGAGATGGTAGCCTCGGCATCAGATGTGTATTTGGAAAAAAATCCAACGAGCCAAGGACATTCATTGTTCCTGGGTGCCCCTGCGACCGTCGGCCCCCCCTGCCAGCAGCCAAGCCGTCTCGCTGCTACTCATACCTACCTACCTACCTACCTACGGTCTACCTACGCATTGTCCGTTCTTGGAAGGGCGAGCGTTTGGGGTGCAGGAATGACAGATTTCCACTGCATATTCCAAGTTAGATGTTTGCATTCATCCAATCTTTTATTTTCATGCGCAGGGTTCCTGGGAACACGCCGTTGCATATCCCGGCGTGATGCACCGCTTTCACATTTTGCCGCAACAGATGGGACGGCCCTGGGTTTCTTGTCCTGGAAGAATGGCTGGCGTAATAATACCCCAACGCGAGCTAAGCGCCATAACTTAGTATACAACTAAACAACAGTGCCGGCCATGGTAATAATAGAGTACCAGGTGCGTACCTGCATTGCTGTGCCAGCTCGCGCCTGTCCAACCAAAGCAACGCAAGGAGCCGCCCGTGGTACGCCTTGTGATTAGTGAGCTCGGAATTACCTGGAGGCACTGTACTTTTGTATTCGATACCAAAGGTCTCTGTACGTATAGGCTGATTTCATCGATAAATTAATCATGAAGATCAGTACTATTCTCGACCTTCTACATTGTCCACTTGACCTAGGCACGGTGCGACATGACATGTCGCGCTCATTACCTCTAATCTTCTATTGAGCCCGGCTGTTGTCTTCCCATGTCCCACCTGGTCGGCAGGCTTGCTGTGTCAGAAGAAGAGCTTCTTTTGCTAAATAGATGTTGTCCACCTATATTCTACCGTCTCAAGCCACCCCCTTCACAACCTCTGAGAATTAATTCTCTCCCCCAAAATCCTCTCAACTCTCCCACTAATAAAAGACGAGACATGCACATTGTCCCAAAGAACAGTTCCAACCAGCCGCTTCTTCACACCCAAAAGGCATATAATCAATTCTCTCTCTCTCTCACTCTCTCTATATAAGGCTAGGGCGGCCCGGCGCCGGTGCCCCGCGAGCTCAGGCCGCCCTCCCCCATACCCCACCCGCCCGCGCGGCCGAACCACCCCGGGGGGGGGGGGAAACGCCAGTTTCTATAAATTGAAGACTCATTGCGACTCATAACGACTGCACCTGACGAAGCGTGACGACCGCATCATTTCAAAGTCTCCATCGCAGCCTTATTCAGAGCAAGACTGTAACTTAGTAAACATGTCATCAAAAGAAAATTTGCCAGATTAGGAACGGACGGTCCAGTCATGGCCCTCCAGTTGGTAAGCCGCAGCGGGCAGCCTTCAAGGGCGTTTTTGTGACATTTGCCGGGGGATCAAGCTAAATAGATGGCTTTTACATGTATTTAAACCAGTCTCAGCCCAACGCCTCTCCAGGTTTTGACAACAACCAAAACCTCCCACAACTTACTTCATTCTTGCCAGTGAAGAAGCTTCTGCTTTCGTCATTGTCCTTTCACAATGGGTCGCCATAGTCTTGAATACCCCAAAGAGGCCCTCAACAAGGTCAAGCGTCACGGCGAGCGAGGCAAGTTCCCCCTTCACTCTTTAATCTATTTTTTTTTTCCAATTGCCGTCTATTTACGTCTCGTCGCCAAAACCCCCCCCACTAACACCCCCCCGTCCTAGGCGTCTACGCCCTCGAACAAATCCACTCCCTCATCAACTCCTCGCCCCTCGTGCACGTTTCCCTCGCCCTCCCCCCCTCCTCCTCCTCACCCTTTCCCGTCACCCTCCCCATGATTGGCCAGATGGGCTCCTTTTCCCGACCCTCTGCCTCTCTCGGCGACCCCCTCGACCTCTACCTCCACGGCCACATCTCCTCCCGCCTCTTCACCACCACCACCGGCATTCCCGTCTGCGTCTCCGCCGCGCACCTCGACGGCCTCGTCCTCTCCCTCTCCGCCTTCAACTCGAGCTACAACTATCGCTCCGTCGTGCTGTTTGGTCACGCCGCGCCCGTCACCGATGAGCACGAGAAGCTGTACGCCCTCGAGCTGCTCACCAACAGCGTCGTGCCGGGACGCTGGGACGCCGTGCGCTTGCCCCCGACGAGGGCGGAGTTGCAGAGCACTGCCGTGCTCAGGGTCAAGATTGCGTCGGGGAGCTTCAAGGCGAGAGATGGGGAGACGGGCGATGACAGGCACGACATGGAGAATGAGGAGATGAGGAGGCAGGTGTGGACGGGCGTGGTGCCGGTGCACCAGGTGTTTGGGACCCCGGTCGCGTCGTCGTATAATAGGGTCGAGGAGACGCCGGCGTATATTGCAGAGTATGCGCAGGAGCAGACGAGGGAGAATGCCGAGTATGCAGTCAATGCTATCAAAGCGCAGAAAAAGTGAAATCAGTAAATTCAAAGAAAGAATTGACATCAACAGGCCGTCGTTTACACGTGCCATTTCCACACATGCAGTATATACAAGTCTTGTAGGATACGAGAGCTGACCATCCACATCTACCACTTTTCCCACACCACGCCCGGCAGCACCGTCCTCATAATCGACCAATGGCCCCTCGCGCTCGTCCTGTGCGACTTGGTCACCACCTCGGTCTCATTCGCGCGCAGCAGCACGCCATCCTCGTCCTCTGCCGCCGCCGCCAAAAAGTCCTCTGCGCGCACCTCGTGCGTCGGCTCCAGGAACTCTCTCCGCGCAAAGCTATTCAGCCGATCTGCATCCGTGGCCGCGCGAAACCTCAGCGCGGCGGGCCCGGCCTTTTTGCAAAATATGACCATGTTGGTGAAATCGGAGCCGCCGTGGGCCGTGATGCCCGCCTCGTCGGGGGGGAACTCGCGAAAGATGCGGCACGCGGGAAACACGGCGCGGACGGTGCGCACAATGGCACGGGGGCCCGGCAGGGCGAGATCGCCGGCGTAGTTCTGCGCGGCGGCGGGTTAGCTTCTGCGACGTTGTATCCAAAACAACAACAGGGTCTGGGAGTAAATGGGGGCGACGTACAATGGCAATGGCACCGTGGGGCTTGAGGAGCGTGTGCAGACGCTGCAAAAACTCGAGCGTAAAGAGGTCGACGGGTTCCGCACCGCCGGTGAAGACGTCGTGCACAATATAGTCGAAGCGTGCGCCGTCCTCGGCGTCGGCCAGCTTCTTGGTGTACCGCCCGGCATCTGCCAGCACCGGCTCATTGTTCTCGCCGAGGTGAAAGTATTTCTTGGCAAACGCGTGCACCACGGGGTCAATCTCGACGACGGTGGTGTCGATGCCGTGCGCCACCAGCGCCGAGGGCGTCGTTCCGATTCCCAAGCCACTAGTCATATGTATCATTAGCATTCCCCCTCCCCCTCCTTTGCGGTGTGGGTAGTTGATATATATACGGGCAAACTTACATGACAAGCGCAGTAGCCTCGGTATCAAGCACAGTCTTTTCCGTCTCAACCAGCCGCACGGCCTCGAGCATCGCAAAGACGCCGTAAATCGGCTCCGCGACGACGCCGCCCGCGACCGAGGGGTCGGTGTACTCGCCGCCCAGCAGGCTGTGGTCGCAGCGCAGCACGCGGAACCCGCCCTGCAGGCTCTGCAGCACCGAGACGTAGCCCGTGTTGGACTCCGCGCGGTCGACCAGCAGCCAGTCGTGCGCCTGCAGCGTGGCATTGAGGGCGCTGGCCGCGTGCCGCGTCGGCATGTGCGGGTTGAGCCAGACGGCGTGGAGCAGCGCCGGCGCCGCGAGCAGCAGCCACGCCGACGGCGCGAGCGCCGCCATGAGCCCGCCCAGCGAGAGCTGCATGCCGACGCGGGTCAGCGCAAACGTCACCACCGGGGCCGACCCGGAACGCCCGGCGAAGCGCAGCACGTACTCGCGCGCCATGTTCTCAAACGCCACAAGCAGCGCCCACGAGCCCATTCCCGGGAGCGCATCCACCATGAATCTCGGCAGCAGCGGCACTCTCACCCCCTCGAGCGCGTCCGCCGCGCACGACGCCGACAGCAGCACGACCGGCGCCACCGTCAGCGCCTCGGCCGCCAGCGGGCCCCATCCGGGCCCGAGCGTGCTGCTATACGGCTCCAGTAGCGTCTGCACCAGCGGCGCGCACAGCGCAAAGACGGGCAGCAGCCGGTTCGCCGAGAGGCCGCGGGGCGTCAGCGCGCGCGCGAGGAACAGGTTGCCCGCCCAGCCGGCAAACGCGGCGACGGCGAGCACGCGCAGGTGGTGCGTCGCCGCGGGGATGCCGCCGTAGACGGGCGCGAGCGCGAGCTGCGACGCGTGCGCGAAAAAGCCGGCAAAGAAGAGG
Organism: Beauveria scarabaeidicola; assembly: GCA_037289395.1. Lineage (NCBI taxonomy): Eukaryota > Fungi > Ascomycota > Sordariomycetes > Hypocreales > Cordycipitaceae > Beauveria > Beauveria scarabaeidicola. The sequence goes on from JAEIJG010000672.1 coordinate 18,563, forward strand.
TAAGTGATGGCGTTGCGCACCTGCCGGAGCTGCGCGGTCGCGCGTGCGAGCGCGGAGCTGCCGTCGGTCCGGGCCTTGCCGGCGAGGGCGCGCAGCTCCTGCTCGTACTGCGCCTTGGAGGACGCGACGGTCGGCTCGGTCGTCTTGGAGCGACCTGCGGTTGTTTTTCGAGGAGGCATCGTTATGTTGAACTGTAATGTGGTATGTCGGAGGGAGCTTCAGGGAGACTCAGGGAGCTCTCTCGGGGGGTGTCGGACAAAGTGAGGGAGGTTACCGAGCAAGCAGCGCAGAAAGTTCATTCAGAATTAGTCAGGAGATGTATGCACACACACACGGAATGTAGGAGGTAAGTTCCAGTCAAATGTCCAGCATCTGATGGCAGAAGGAGAAGTTGGGCGAGCTAGAAGAAACAGAAAGGAACGCTCAGATGTTTGGGTCTTGGGAAATGTACGTTTCATGTGCTGCGAGCTCCAAGGTGGGGTCTGGTCCCTGTGTCAAATGGAAGGGTGTCACGGGACAGACCCATGGGATTTGGTACCTATAATAGGGGTAATATTATATGGTAGAAGACGTACCTACCCTATAAGGGTGTCCCTTATTCCCCCTCACACTATAGCTTCTTTTACTCCTTAATTAATACTATTTCTATACCTAATCACTATTCTATATAATAGTTATAAGCCTAGTTAGTAATTAACTAGTTTAATTTTAATTATTTAAATAATCTAGCTTTTACTATAATTATAAAATTATAATTAAGTATATATTAGTTTAAATTAAACCTAAAATCTTTATAAATTTTATTTAAAAAACCTTATTTTATTTTTAAAGATTAAAAAGATCTTTAAAAGCCTTTAAAATTATTAATTATAACTTATACTAAGGTTAAATTTACTTTAAAGCTTAATAGTCTTAATAACTAAGAAATTTAAGACTAGGACTTTAAAAACTAGGCTTAATAAGCCTAAATTTAAGAATTTATTAACCCTAATAGTATAATAATATTATAAATACTAGTTATTAACTATTCCTTAGTAGGAGGACTTATAGGTATAGTGTTAATAACGCCTTAGCCTACCTTTACTAAGGCTAATACCTTTATAAGTAGTAGACTATACTTAAAGAAGACACTAGCGCTATAAGATAAAGAGAGTAGCTCTCTAAGCTCTATAGCTACTAGGAAATAACTAGAGATTATACCACCTATAGTATAACTAGAACCTAGTCCCTTAGGCTAGCTAGTAACCTAATTACCTTCTAATCTATAATACCTTAAACTTTAATTTATTCTCACTAAGTATAATAAAGAGATAGCTCTCTATTTAACCTATATTATTATTCTATTTATATTTAAGATTACCTTTTTAAGGTTCTTATATAAAGACTACCTATATATAGTCTAGTAAGGCAAGGATATACGCTAATAGTATTAAGAACTTATAGAAAGTATTAAGCCGCTAGAATAAGATACTTAGAAGAACTAAATTAATTATATATAAGCTCTTCTTTTTACTTAAAAGTTTAAAAATATTATAATAACTAAGTAAGCTTATAAGGTTAAGCTCTTTTTTTAAAAGTATAAGACTAAGGGAATCTAAAGGTATATTATTAAATAATAAACTATAGCTAAGGTTATTAATATTATTAAAACCTAATTTCCCTTTTTTATCTAAATTATTTAAGCTAATATTTAAAAAGGTAATATAATTATAGTTAATAAGATTCTAGAATAGCTAGTTAAGTCTATTCTAAACTAGTTAATTACTAAGGTAGTTATAGTTACTAATTTTCGCCTAGAGAATTAGCCTTAATAGGTCTAGGCCTAGGCTAATAGCCTAGCCGCCTCTAAAGGCATAGGTTATCTACCTTAAGAGAGAGGATTTTATAACTTCTATAGTAGGAGGCACTAAATTAGGGATCTTATTAACCACTAGAAGTTATACTTTATAGTTCTCCCTAATACCTACCTAGCTAATATATTTACTTTACTTAAAAGTAATTCTACTAGAGAGAGAGTAAATAAGGCTATTACTATAGCGCTAAAGAGTATATAAGACACTATTACTATAGTATAAAAAACTATAAACGAGGAGGCACTACCTTCTTCTCTTATAGTAGTTATCTAGCCCTCTAAGAGTACTAAGGATAACTCTATAATACTTAATTTAAGTGCTTAAGACTATATCTTTAATAATAAGGCCTAGTTTAAGAACCTAACTCTAAATAAGTAATAAATTTATAATATCTTTAATTAGCCTATTAAAGCTAAGGGTACTAGTAATATTTACCTCTTACTAGATAATAGTAAGGATATTTTACTTAAAAATATAATATATTACCTTAATATAGTATAGAATCTTATCTTAGAAGATACCTTAAAGAAGAAGGGCCTCTTCTAGAATACTAAGGAAGATATTATCTACTATAAGTAAAAGGGCTAGGTAATAGAGGTCTTTAAGGTTAATTAAGTTAATTAATAGCTACTAATCTCTCTAAAAATAGTCTTAAAAGCTACTTTTATATTATTAAGAGCCCTAAAGCTATTAATAGTAAGCCTAGTTAACCTTTAGTATAATTATTTAGGCTACCTAGGTATAAAAGCATTTAACTAGACCCTTAAATATATAATTAGCACTAAAGTTAAAGGCTAATCTTTACTAAGCCCTTATAAGGTCTATAATACCTTAAAGGCTAAAAAAATTATTTTAAGAGTTCTTTATAAAAAGAGCTTTCTAAAAATACTTTTTATAACTATCTTAGTTAATCTATTCTAATTTAGTAACGCCTAGAACTCTAATTAATATATATAACTAGTAATATACTAATATATAAGCTTCTATATAATAATAATACTCTATAAGAAGACTAGCTTTTATAATACTCTTCTTACCTTTATTAATAATACTAAAAGATACTATAGTATTAATATAT
>JAEIJG010000673.1:0-21472 GCA_037289395.1 Beauveria scarabaeidicola
CCAAAGAAAGAAAGCCGACACTGCAGCGGCCATGTCTTCCTTCATCGTCGATCTGTGGGAGTCCATATTCGTTCCGGGCCCCACGCCCACGATCCTGCGCGCTACCAATGTCACCTTTGCCGCGCTGCAAGTCACGCTGTTTGCCCTCCTCGTCAGCACCTACAGCATCCACTTTGTCATCCTCTCCGTCCTCTCTGCCGGTCTGTGGTGGTCCATTAACTGGTTCGCGGCCGAGCTAGAGGCCGCAAAGGCGCGGGGAGACTTGCCTTCTGGCGCGGGCGGCGCGGGCGGTGGCGGCGGCGGCGGCGACCCGGCTCTCGGGGACGACAAGGAGGAGGCGGCGGCGGCGGCGGCCACCGGCCAGACGCTGGCCGCGCCCAAGGATGGCAGCGACGAGGATACCGAGGTGGAGGGCCAGGCCGAGAAACGAGGTAAAAGGGGCCGAAAGGGGGGCAGGGAAAATGTTGCTCGAGTGGTCAAGTCGTCGGCGGATGTTGAAGCAGTTGAAGCAAAGGGAGAGTTGAAACATCGCGTCGCTTCCTTGTCGGACTCGACGGGAATGTCCCAGTCGAGTGCCAGTACCGAGGATGAGTGGGAGAAAGTCTCGGAGAGCGAGAATGACAAGACCAAGTAACGAATGAACGGAAAGACATAGTGTCGCTACACTTGACAAAGTTCGGTGAAGGGTATATATTCAATATGAAAATGATGGCCATGTCCAAACCTGATCAAATCGGTGAAGGGTATATATTCAATATGAAAATGATGGCCATGTCCAAAACAATCTGGTCATGTGCTACAAAAAAAGAAAAAAAAAAAACTAAAAACTCTGGCAGCCCCAAGTATCACTTCCTACTCCAAATGCCTCAGTTTCTTTGTAACGACTGCAGAAATGATTGTGCTCATGGCACCAATGAAGAGGCAAACAGAAATTGCGTTGGGCCCAGTAGGCGCTGCGGGCGGCGTCTTGTCTCCGTCCGCACCCAGTTCTCGGCTCTTGCCGGGCTCGAGGAGGCCAAAGACAATCATGGAGATGAAGGTGCCGACAAACTGCGGCAGCGTAGTATATACGTTGAGGATGCCAAAGTAGATGCCAGAGAGCTCCGCCGACGAGGTTGAACCCTGGGAGCCCTCGCCGAGCACCGTCATCTCGATATCCTGGCTAGGCAGCGGACGATATTCAGATCCACCCTCACTCGCAAGTTTGTTGACTTCAATACCGAGAAACGCGCTCGGTGCCCATCCTGCGATTGCCCATGGACTAGGGATAAGGCGTAGTAGGTTAGCTTACTGCCCCGTCTCTCAACCGCATCCAGGGACCAAATACATACACTGCGCAGAGGCACACCAGCACCGTGGCAAAGCGATAACTCGTGGCAAATGGGGCAAACATCATGGCGACTGCAAATAGCACATGGCCCCAGATCCATACTGTCAGGAGATCGGGTCGCGATCCGTTACAAATCTTGAGCACCGATGCGAGAGCGGGATGCGGACGGTGCGTGTACGTCGCCTCATCAGGCGACCGCACGATGAGCGGGAGCACCAACGACCCCGTCAGCGTAATCATGGACGACAAGACAAACGCTTGGCTGCCGATGCGGCCAATGTCTCCGAGGGTGTCGCCCGACTTGGCCGACTCGGGAGCGTCGTAGCGAAAGTACGTCTCGCCGACCCAGGTGGTGCTGTAGAAGAGGAACGGGAACCAGCCGATCCAGGACCAGAACTGCGCCCAGCAGATGGCGCGGATGCGCGGCGGCAGATGGCAGATGGTGTGGTAGATTTGCGTGACGACCTGGAACCGGTCGTCCTGGGACGATGGCCGCGCCTTGCCCTTGCGGGCGTCGGGGAGGAGCACCTTTTCCGTCACGGCCCAGCAGGTCACGGCCGTGGTGCCGAGGATGGCCAGGACGGCAATCATGGTGAGAAGCTTAAACTGCGTGTCGCCAAACGTGGTGCCTAGAATCCGGACCAGGTCGACGGCGCCGCCAGCGTAGCCGACGACGTTGCCAATGGCGGACATTCGACTGGCTAAACCGGGAGCAGAAACGTTGCGAGATTAGTTTTATGAGCGGGAGAGGGCACGCCGTCTTTGGCGACAAGACTTACCCCAAGCGGCACCTGATTGCTGCTTCTCAATAGGTAGTGTATCAACAATGAGACTTCGCGAGCAGGACATTACTTGAGACTGAAATGAGCCGATTGTTTGTGCGGGCAAAAGGGGGGGGGGGGGGGGGGGGGGGGGGGGGGGGCTCTATCTTCTTACCAGCGTTGATGGCGAAATCAACAACATAGATGGCTAGTACGGCGAGGGAGATTGTCGGAACCCGGGCGGCTTCCGCGTCTTGGATCAATAGACCGACCAGCTCCTTTGTGAATCCCAAAACGAGCATAGCAACAGCCACAGTCGCTGCGCCGAACACCATCATCGGTCTTCGGCGGCCCCATTTCGACGTGTTTTCATCCGAAATGACGCCAATCACGGGCTGGACGATGAGACCCGACAGCGGCCCGGCAATCCACACCATGGATGTGTTGCTCTTGCTCAGCCCCAAGCTCAGCAGATACGGAGTACAATCTGGTGACAAGACGTCAGTTCTGCGCATCCCCACAAGCAAGATGTCAAAGCAAGATGTCAAAGTTTCTCTACTTACACGTCATCTCGACACCCCATGTAAACCTACACAACACATGGTCAACGTCAGTCTCTGTCAGAGCTTTGCGCTCTTGGGTTCGAGGTATACTTACGTGATACCAATGGTGCAAAAAGTGAGCAGTACCATGCGCATGGCCTCACTCGAGCCCCTGATGGAGGACTCGCCCGCAAAAGCAGCCATATTCGTGGGAAAAACTACCTCACAGCCAGCAAAAAAAAAAGAGAATGCCTCAATGGCGAGTAGTAAGCATGACACTGAACAACGAACAAAGTTAGGACCCGCAGCTGGCGGTTTCGATGGGCCACGTCGCGATGACCTCGATAGACGCGCGCCTCCCTCTAACTAGCGTAACGATGCTCCTGGTGGGTGTGGCGTTGTCGACCCAGAGTCGCCGCGCGCGCGCAGTGGCCAAGATGGGAGCAAACAATGTCGCACCGTCGTATACGGATTAATTATAGCAAAGAAAAACGGAGCAATCGATGAACAGACGACGCAAATGCCGTTGATGTAATGTGCTGAAATTTGGAGGTGCCTAGAGTCTGGAGACAACTTGTAGCCAGCCTTTTCAGCCCGCTAGACACGGCGCCACTTTTCTGTGCCTGGAGGAGCAAGGCCAACGTTGTTTGTGCGCGAGATCCCTAAAACATTACTCGCAACAAAAATGGCAGCGAACAAGAGTCATTGTAGTGGCGCAGGCCTTTTTCTTTCTGGCTCTTCAACATATTTTTTTCGTACTCGTTCTGTGTCATTTGAACGCGACAAGTGGTGGGCCTGGACTACGAAAAAGGCGGAATTTCACGCAAAGTGCGTACTCATTGTAAGGATAAAATAGATTGAGTCAAAAAAAGTTGGGAATTGTAGAAAAGAGCCTCTGCCAGGCCTGTAGGCTTTGGTCACAGAGCTGTCGAAAGATAAGTAAGGAGAACAAGAAGCTGCTTCGCAATGCTCGAGGACAAACAACAAATTGCAAGGAGATTGTAAACGCCATCGCCCATACTTCCTTTTCCTCCTACTTCCACCAAAGACAAAAAAAAATGAAACAATTCAACGGAAAAAAGACCTATTTGGCCATACCGTGTGTACTTTGAGCCCCCTTTGCCGTGTCTGTGCCCTTCTCCTGTTTGGTACTGGACCGGAGCGTGGGTGCTGTCAACCGCCGACCCATTTCGGCATCAAAACTCTATTTCTTTCATTGTGTTCCTCAAATCACTGTATCAACGCCTGCGGAGGTCTTGGGAAGAAGAACAACAAGAAAAGAAAAAAGCAACAATTCGAAGCAACGACTTCACCTTCGAAATTCGGTCCCTGCGGTTATTATGAATCGGCCAGCTTGGCAAAATGCTTGGACCAGATCCAACCAACCATTTCTGTCGGATCGTCTTGGTTCTTGGCTAGCCACAACTCTCCCTTCTCTGCGATGATATCGAATATCTAGATTGCTAGGTTAGCCGCCGCCGAACTCTTGCAAGTTGCATGAGAAAGAGCTTACCTCGCCGGCTTGGTATGTCAGATAGGGATATCCAGCCTCGTGCTTGGTTGTTTCAATGTTAAACTCAAATAGAGAAGCCGCAAGCCATAATATATTATAGCCATCCGATCCTCGGCCCCTCTCGCGAGACGACGCGCGTGATGATCTCTGACTCTCTTCTGGGCCATCAGGCATAGGGAGAGCAGAATGAAATAGATTGGAGAACCTAACATTTTCTTGCTGCGCATGACTGGACGTGTATGTCGTAGTCGAGTCTGATCGCTGGACAGACGCCATGTCTGAGCTCTGCCGTTGCAGAGCACCAGACTCAAAGCTCTTACCAGTACTTGGGCGTGTAGAGGTGTGACCAGTGCCTGTGTTGGAGCGCGAGCTTCCAACCATGTCGCCAGATTTGGGCGACGCCGAGTTTGTGCCGTAGCCTTGAATACCCGCGTAAAAGTCTCGGTAGTAGTATTGATGCGGGTTGGTGACTGCAGCCACATTACTACTGGAGCTGCCTGCACTAGGTGACATGGTAATGCCTGCACTACTGCGCTTGCCAAAGTCTGGAGCCGGTAACGTTGGCGCACTCTCGTCATTGACAGAAGATCCACGTCCACGCCGTTCAATCTCAGAATATCGTAAACGATACTCGGTGGACTGAGATGATCGCACCTGCAAATCAGGATTCAAGATGCCGATGGAAGCAAGCTGGTCAGCGGCGTAGGGGTAGTCACGGTTGAAAGTAGCAACTATATTATCGACAGTCGGGACATCTGGGCCGTCGCTGAGGACTGTCCTCAGCTTCTCTGTCCACATTTTATACCAGTTGGCTTGGATGTTGACAAAGTTGCCCAGGCAGATTTTCCCAACCTTCTCCGTCATGGCGGACAACCTCGGTAGCTCTGCCTTCAAAGCATCATTGAGTGCATCATACTGCTCAACCAGTTCCCGAAGCTTTGGCTCTAGTGTCTTGCCGCCGCGTCGTTGCTGATCGGCTCGCTCGTAATCGAGCCGGCGCTTCTGTCGTTTCTTCATCGCCAGCGAGGGATTGCCATAGGCTTTGATGACTTGCTCAAAAGGTTCAATCACTTGTTTGCGAACTTGCGCAAGATGTTCCTCCAATGCCACCTTTTCCAAGTCTCGCATCGAGATGTTGAACTGGACCCATTTGCTCTCGATTTCAGGGAAGTTGCCAGGCTGCAGTCTCATAACCAGCTCAATCGATGAAAGGTACTGCAGAAATTCGTGCACATATTGGGATATTTGCCGCGTATAATACTCAACGTCACGAAGGACGACCTGCAGTTGAACAAAGTCATCGCCAAACTTTTCATTCAGTTTCGCGTAGATGGGGTCATCAGGAACGCGACTACTGGACGACTGCAGCTTATCGACGCGTTTACCAAAAGCACGAGCGAAACCAGCCTTGACATCTGTGTCCTTGTGCTTTCTGCCAACAATCTGGCCAACCAGCTCAAAGTTCTTTTTTGTCTTGTTAATCTCAATGATGGCGGTTTCTAGCGAGTCTTTCGTTGTTGTGAGACGCTCTCGGTCCGGGTGATCCTCGGGGGTGTACTGCAGCAAAGTCATGATTAGGTTGGGGTATTTTGTAATCCTCTGCATTGGCTTGATGAGAAGAGAGTCAAGATCCCAAGCTGCGGTCAGGTCCTTGGCAACTTCGTTGCATTCTGCCAGCCAAACTTTGACGGCGGAGTCTTGCTGTATTTGAATAAGCTTTTTCGCGGCCTGGTCACTATTTCGCAGGAACCCTTCATGGACAGTTTTCATGCGGTCGAGATGACGCTGGAACACGGGGCCGACCGTAGTTTCGCGATCGCCGGCATCGCTGATATCGCTCGACTTCATAGTTCCTGGCTCAATGTTTGTCGGTATTTGGGGGCCTTTGGCGGTTCGTCCGCCTTTGGGAACATATACCGAAGCGACTGCAGCCTTTACTTCAGCCAAGAAGAGAGTATGAAACTCGATTATTTCGTGGCTGTTGCGAAAGACGAGTTTCACGGTCTGGTCATCCAAGCGCGGACATGCTTCGGCAGTTCCCTTGTAGATCTCTTCGACAATGTTCATGTCACGTACGAATACAGCCTCGGTATCGACCAGTTCCTTGATAACATTGCGCCGCTGCACGAGTCGATGTCGCTCCTTCTCTGAAGGTGCATCCATGTCTTGATGGAGAGACTTGCCGTCACTGTCAGTCCCTGCAATTTTGCATGAGTCGTTGTCTGCCGTGTCGAAAGAGGTAGTGTCGACAGATCGGGGCGTATTGGCGTATGTCATGTAAACCTCGCTATTTCGTGCAGAGTCCAGCAGTGTGCTGGCAGATTGAGAGGCCTCATATATCGCACTAGAGTTTCTAGAATGAAGTGCGGGGCCGGATGTCGTCTGCGGAATAGGGGGCGGTTCGTGTACTGGTGGTGAGGGAAGCAGTGACAGACGCTGGCTTGACCCAGGCGACAGGTAGGGTATTGAGAATCCTTCACCCGTATCGAGCTCAGGGAGCTGGTGGTCGGCCGGTGTTGGCGGTAGTTGCTTCTCAAGTCTCGGAGCAGAGCTTTCCAGAAAAGAATCCCGACGTGGACTCGTAGCGGATGAGAAAGGAGCTGGATGATGGATGGAGGTAGGGCTGTCCATGGATATTTCAGATCCGACAATATCGAGCTGTCTTGAGCTATCGACAGAGAAGTCTGTCCATGCGGATTGATTGCTCGCGCGGTCTGGGCGGAATCTCGGAGACGGAATCCCGAGAGTACCAGACACAGGGTATGAGCCACGCTCTGAGGCATACTGCTGAAGATCATCAAATCCGCTGACATCGGAGGAGGCACATGTCGATGCTCTTTTCGAGTCCAGCTGCTCGCTATATCTGAATTCGGACCTGAAGTCCGATGCTCGTTCATATCGATCATTGTCATCAGTGTCTTCGGTACATGCGTCCAGGTCTGTCGTCGCTGCCTCTGAACGAGGATAGGCAATGTGCTGCATGCCCTGAATGATTTCTACCTCGGACTGGCAGTCAGACTCATCACCTAGTTCTGGCCTCGGAAACAGCCCTGTTGGCCCCTGCTGCTGAGTGTGTGATTGCGACGTCGCCGCTGCAGACGGAAGCTGGTCTGCCAAAGCCATAGATGTGGATGGTAGATCAGAGCTATCATGCTGCACCACGAATTGTGCATGATCTTGTGCACGCTGCTGCGCTTCTTGCTCATGTGAGAAAGGATATTGGTAATCGATCTCAGTGGGTGTGGAGGTGGGAGCCGGCGCAGATGGGCTGGGACTCGGCGGCTTCACAAAAGTAAGGGGAACCTCAGGTAGATGTTGAGCGGGAACTGGCGGCGCAGTCTGTGGTTCGCCGTCAAATTCCGTAGCCTCAGACGTGGCAGACGCTACCGAAGCTCGTTTGCTGACTGGCGGCACGAGAGGGCTAGATTGAGGGTAGCTGCCTGGAAGACCGAGCGTAGGCGAGTCTTCAACGGTAGCGATGTTGGAGTTGGCAATTGCTGGGGATATCGTTAATGGTGCCGAAGGTGTCGTCAATTCGGTTGCTGGTACAGGTGTTGGAGCAGCTTCTCTGGCAACGTGGGTAGCCTGATCGATAGCATCGCGAGGTATCTGCGGTACAGGAGGAATATCGGCTGTGCCGTCGGCTGTTTTTGTGGCAGCAGTTGCACCTTGCTCGGCCCTGCTGGGCTGAGTCGCAGCCCTTTGCCTTGCCTCTAAAGCTTGAGATTCGCGAATCGATTTACTATACGCCAAGCGAATATGTTCTCGTCTTTGTTCAAAATCGATAGGGCCTGCGGATATTTTTCGTCGCCTCGGTGCTGGTTCCTTACCCTTGGAGCGGGCAGATTTTGCTGTACCAGGGTCCTTGGGTTTATTGGATGTGCTAGTCAACGATTGACGCGGCCTTGAACTTCGAAGCGTGGGCGAAAGCTTGGGGTTCGTTATGGATTGAGACCGTAGTCTTCTGCCACTGCCGTTCGCAGAGTTATTTAGGCTTGGCGGCGGCGGCCTTCGCTCCCTGACGGTTGGGGTTGGCGTTTTACTTGATGAAGTGGGTGTCTTGGCTCGAGACGGCGGAGGTGTGATTCTCGAGGCTTGTGCGCTGGTAGACGGTGGTCGGCGAAGGTTGGCAGGCGACGTTCCCCGGGGAGGTGTGTTGTCGCCCGAGCTGCTTGCTGGGCTATGAAGCCTTCGTACGGCGACAGGCAGTTTTGAGGCGGAATGGGAGATTAATACATTGTTAAAGCCTGTGCGCAATGCAATCGGGGTTCTGCTGGAGGAACCGCGGGAGGAGGCATCGCTTTGTGACCGCGTGCGTGGACTTTGATTACCGCTGCCCGGTGACGCGCCGGCTAGGGGGTGGTGTGTTGCAGCACTGGCATACGAGCTCGGGAGTGACGACAAGTCTACATCCCGATCTTGATTCGGTATGCTGTGAAACGTAGATTTGGTGTGAATGCTGGAATCCGAGGTGCTCCGGGGGCGAATCTCGTCAATGCCAAACCCAGCCGTCACAGAATCAAGCTGCTCTGGAGCAACCTCACCAAAGAGAAGACCCGATGATTGGCCAGGTCGCTGCTGGGCGTGCGGCTTTCGGGACAGTTGAGGCAGAGAAGAAGGGGTGTCGACGGTAGCGGAACTATTTATTCGACTTGCAAAGGATTGGCTGCTGCGGAAGGACCGGGGCGACGCCATCTGACCCTGAGGGGTGTCAAAGCCGTTGGCCGTGGGGGTTTTGTGTTCCTTGGAAGCGACAAGGCCGTTGGGAGATGCGATGGAGGATTCAGTAAGGCCGCGATGCTGCCGCGAGGTCGATTGTGCAGGTCGGGAAGGCATGCTGGGGATGGTCGAAACGGCACCCTTTTCATCAAATCTCTTCTTGAGATCCTTGACACTAGGACCACCCTTGGGTCTCACAATTGGCCCGGAGACCGATCGTGTAGATTTCTGTAGGCCCGGGCCGCGTAGTGATTGTGCGACAAGCCCGTCGACGTGGCTTGCTATGCCTGCGGCGTCGTTGCCGTTGGGGAGGGTCGGCGGATGAGCGAGTGTGGATGTCATGGTCGGTGAGGTGGATGGAGGTGAAGCGGCTACGTCGGCTGGAGCGAGGACTGAAGAGGACGCAGGGTCGTCAAGAGGCAGCCGGTAGGATTTGTAGAAATCGTCGGGATCTAAAGAACTGATGGGGGTAGCATCGTGGGCGGGAGGGGACGCCAACGCAGCAGCTGATGATGGAGCGGGTGCGAGCTCTGCGGGAAGAGACTGATCGTGGGAGGCGGTGGCTACCTCGGCGGGTGAGTGTGCGGAGGTGACAACGGATTCAGGGTAAAGGAATCGCGTATCAGGATGCGAATGGTCTTGTGCGCCCACCGATGAGTCGAGGGCTGAAGGGTCGATCGAGGGGGGAGCGGCGGTGATGGCTTGGTGATGATGGGCGCTCGTGTCTGGAGGGCCAGAGTCTGGGTCCTGCTCCATGATGGGCAGAACCTAGGCATGGGTCGGGCTCGACGGGCGAAGCGACTGGTCGAGAAGACGACAGGAAGCCCATGCAGGCGCGGGCATTGATGCGCTGGCTGGGCAGAATCGGTTGGCGGAAGCAGGACGCGGGAGGACGATTGGGAGATGGAGCCTTGGGTAGTTTGGGGTGCGACAGGGCCAGGGAGCCAAAACAGTGGTGGGCGGGCGTGCAGGCGTGTGGCTGGTGGAGAGGGAGAATTGAATATATTGAATAGCAGAGGTTGCTGGCAAAGTGGCTGAAGTGCAGTGGGTACCTGGGTAGGTTAGTAACTTAGAAGGTCCGGACTCCGGATACAGCAGTCAAACAATCTAAGGTACAGCAGTCCAAGTGCCCTGTTGGCGCGTTGTTCTCCGCTGTAACCTTGCCTGCCTGGTGTGAGTGGCCAGTGGCGCACTTATTAGTGCCGCTAAAAGGTGGCTAGAGTTTGAGCTTGATACGGCAGCCTGTGCGGGCCGCGAGCCCCTTGGCTGTACCTGGTAGGTGGCAGGCAAGCAGGGTGGCTAAAAACTTATTAATAAGCCTACTGGTGCCATCTGCTGGCCACGACCTTTTGCTAATTTTGCCTCGCCATATTGGGTACCTATTCTCTCAGAGCCCGTTCTCTCGGAGCCCGATGCTTTCACTCGCTATACGGATACATCTTGAAGCAAATAGTCTCGTATCGTTCCCTATACGGAGTACTGGTTCGCCAGCTATAGCCAGGTGCCACCAAGTCTGTCCTTCCACTCAATAACCAAGTACGAATACAGGTGCGGATATTATTAGCATGGCGCGATTACAAACAACACCACATGCTCCCCCATTTACTATTTGATTACAGTCGGCCTACAACATTCACGTCAGCATCCTACTGCGCAGATGCAATCAATCCATCATGGATGCCGCCTAGCCACGCCAACTATTATACAAAGGTTACCATTCTCGTCACTCGTGTGGCCGGCTTGATGAAGCAGCGGGCCACCTCCTCGCCGAGCGCGCATCCTTGGATGCCTCCTTTGCTTCAATCTCGCCTTAATAATTGCCGGGTTGCCATTTTGCTTGGAAGCGGTCATCCTTTCCGGATTGTCCGGGATCTTCTCTCCCTCCTGAATATCTCGTCCCCGACAGCCCAATTCATTTATCTGGAACTTACTGGTCACCGTAAATAGCACCAGGCCGCCACACTAATATCCCTGCAGATCAAGCCAGCCATGTAAATCATCGTGCGCGACCCGAAGCCGTGGCTGTCTCCGATGAGCCATGGGTCAATCTGTTTTCTTTACCTGGAGGCTGGAGGCTGGCTGGAGCCGACACCACGATGTCAGTGTAGACCGCACAGACGTGGCTGGCGATTGCGCGCAAGTCAGGGGCAAGGTCTTACTACAATGATTAGGGGTCTCGAAGAAGCTCAATCAAGGTTAACCCCAGTCTGGATTTCGGAAATCTACGCCGTACAAGTGCATAGCATGTCTACGCTGTCCGTGCTCACGAAGCGGTTAGGCCTTTCCTGGCTACTCTCTGGCCGCTTTTGCATCATCTACCAACTCCTTTGAATGGCCCCGTCGAACCAGCCAACCAGTGAAAATAGGCGACGTGTTACAGATAGCTCGTGCCGCCATTGCATTGGCGCAACCCCGTTGGCGATTTGAAACAGAGGCGTTTCCAAAGCCGCAAATTTTTCTTGCTTCACCTCCCGCGCCGCCTTCCTACATACCCCGGTCTATGAGCCAATTCACCGTCGATTTGTTTGTAGTTTCTTCCGTGCCGACGAACGTCAGGGCTAAGGACGCAAAGGAGATTTGCATATGCAGACTGACATGCAACATTGGACCTTGTATGTCTCAACCGTCGCAATATGTACGGAGTACTGAGGAGCTCCTCACGACCTCACGACTGTGGCCCACTATCGCAAGGCTAACCCCAGCAGAACTCGTTCAATTCGTCGTACTGCACGATTATCACGCCGCACGCCAAAAAGAACTAAGTAACAAATAAGCGAAACCTTATACATGGTATTAATATTCCTGCAACCAATACGGATTAACGCGATAATAATACGTGACCTGTCGACCATTGATGAGCGACGTGGCACAGCCACATCAAGTACCTATGTAGGGGTGAGCCACAAGTAAACAAGTAAACAAGCCACAAGACATCGCCACATCAACGCTCCGCCCGTGTTGCTGTTTGTCGGCCGCTTTCGCGTTAATACCTTCCCAAAATATGACGCGACTTTTGGAGGCGGACTATAGTCAGATGATTGAGTCAAGATGAGCAAACGAAAAAGGGGTCATCAAGACGCGTCAACCTGCAAAAAAGTTCAGAAGCCGCCTGCCACGCTGCCGCTGAATCGCGACCTGCTCGACTTCTTCTATCCCCATTGTGCATCGCTGAGGGGATATATTCTTGCAAGTCTGCCGCAAGCCTCACGGTTACGAAGGCGTAAAATTGAATCACTCGGGTCAAACCCAGATCGTTGTGCTATCGAAAAGGACCTATGCCAGCTGCTGGACTCGACGCTCGTTTGCTATCGGCAACTTACACCCGAGGCATCAGACAACAGGTGGGAGCAATGGTTGTCTTTTTCGCAAAAAGGAGAAGACTCTAGTGTTTCCTTGACAGGAACATCGCCAATCTACTCTCAAGCCGAGGTTCGTTCGTCTCGCGGGCCCCCCGTATTCCCATGACTAACTAGCAAAGATTGTCGACTTCGTAATCTGGCTGCTGTTCTCGCGAGACAAGAGTGGCTTTATGGGACCGAAGCATCTTCTTTGTGATGGATATCGCAGAAATGCCAACGAAAAGGCGGATCTAGAAAAGATTCCTGGCATCTTCAGGCGGTACCCTAATGACCAGGTGGCTAGTCTCAAGGCAGGCCCTTGGCCGCAGTTGCTGGCGTTGCTGGGTCAGTCCGGGGAGAAGATCATGATTAATATGCTCGTTGATTGTTCCATATTCGTTGCTGTTGCGCCGGGCTGGAACAACTTTTACCAGATTTCCGGTAGGATCCATGGTCGTCTTGATGCCGAGAGCAGCCGCTGACACACTAGTCAGGATACCCAATATCGGAGCTCGAAAATGGGCTGGAGAAGAAAGGGGAGCCCGAAAGTGCGCAGCGCTTGCGAAAGATGTCTGAGATTACCCTTATGAGGAGTAAAATGTTCTATGCGCAGCCCTTGCTGACGTCCAAAGGGAATATACAGGCAGGGTACAAACGCACCCGTAAGTAACTTGACAGCTGCTGGGCAGGAATAATATTGACAGCTTTAGATGTTCTGAATCGGTATCCTCATGCTCCGGATAATATGAAGACCGGGTCAGCTACAACTAATAAACAAAACTTGAACACTGCCAAGGTCATGATGTATATCTTTCCAAGACAATTTGGCTTCCGCAATGTTTTTACATCCACAGTCAACCGCAAGACCACTGTACAAAAGTTCCAAGACAATATCACCAGAGATAAAGAGATTACACGCCATATGCGCTCTGATCGAAAATTCCTCGCGGAAGGCGTGCCCAAGATCCCCAAGCGGCTACGAGGCAGAGCTCAGGACCTCGTTTGTCGACTCCAGATTCGCCATCACCGGTGCTCATTCATTGAGCTTGTCCGACACTATTGTCCTTCTCCTCTGGATGCGCTGCGCAAGAAGGCTCGAGAGAAAACGGCGCCGATCTCGACGTCGCGGATTGCGCCGGGTCAGGTCACCGACGAGATGTCAGACAAGGACCTTGCCGCTGCCGTGCAGCCGGCACCGCAGACGCAGACTCGTACTCAGGGCTCCCGTGTCTTTGAAATCGACCCGTCCGTTCCCATTGTTGACTTGGCGACACCGCTCGGTCACGTTTCGGCCTTTCTACAAGCAGCCCTCTCCAAGATAATTCCCGATGCCTTCTTTGGTGAAGACGATGACCTCCGTCACAACAAGGCGCTACTCGCCAAGAAAGTGCATCATTTTATCGCACTACGTAGATTTGAAACCATGAGTCTCCATGAACTATCGCAAGATTTCAAAGTATGTACCCTCGAAAACCGCATTCGGTTCGTATTCGCCTGACACTGACGCAGATATCTAATTTGGCATGGCTTCAGCTGCCTGACCGCAACGGCCAAAGACCTTGTCGAAATGAAACACTGAAGCAGCTCGAACTTTTCCACGAGCTGTTGTATTATGTCTTTGACTCTCTGCTGATTCCACTGGCGCGCAATACCTTTTACGTGACAGAGTCCAGCAGCCACCGGAACCAAGTCTTTTACTTTCGACACGACGTTTGGAAAATGATTGCTGAGCGCGCCATGAGCGCCATTAAGGATGGGATGCTCGAGGAGCTCAAGGTCGGCGACGTCCAGCATGCAACGGGCGCCAGGCGATTGGGATTCAGCCAAATTCGCTTGCTGCCGAAAGGCGCCGCCCTGCGTCCCATCATGAACCTTCGACGGAGATATCCCACCCAACAGAATCAAAGGATACTCGGTCCCAGCATCAATGCAATCTTGGCCCCAATACACAATGTCTTGAAGCTTGAAAAGGTCGGTCTAGGCGCAACAGCCCACTGATCAGGCAATTACTAAAAGATTTTCAACAGCATCTCAAACCCTCAAATCTTGGGGCGGGCCTCTTCTCCGTAGCAGATATATTCACGCGGCTCAAGGAGTTTCGAAGTCACTTACCCAGTCCGCTTCCACGATTGTACTTTGTCAAGGCGGATGTCCAATCAGCTTTCGACACCATTCCTCAGCAGGCTCTTCTCAAGCTCATGATGGCGATACCGAGCCATGCGAACTACAAAATCTTCAAGCACGCCGAGGTCAAGGCGGGCAAAAGATCTCCCACCGGCTGCTCTTCAACCGTCCACAATGACGCCAGCGCAGCCACAAAGCCACCACCAAAGCCCCGCCGCCGCTGGACCGCGACCGCCTACCCAAACGACGAGTCCCGCCCGTTCCTGCAGCGTCTGGAGGACAGCAGCGAGACCAGCAGCGTCACCGGCGCCGGCGCCGCCCATCAGCGCAGAAACACCGTCTTTGTCAACAGCGCTGTCCAGAGCCGCTACGACACGCGCGACTTGCTTCACCTGCTCACCGAGCACGTCACGGAAAACCACATCAAGGTTGGCAAAAAGGTATTTCGGCAGCGCCAGGGCATCCCGCAAGGCTCCGTACTATCCTCGGACCTGTGCAACTACTTTTACGCCGACCTCGAGGCCAAACATCTGGGGTTTCTCAGAGATGAGGATACGGATGCGAGCCGCAGCCTGCTCCTGCGCCTCATCGACGACTTTCTGCTCGTCACCACGGACAAGAGCAAGGCGCAGCGATTCGCCGAGGTTCTGCACCGCGGCGTGGCAGAGTACGGTGTGCGGGTCAACCCCCAAAAGTCGCTCGCCAACTTTGCCGTGTCGGTGCCGTCTGGGGACGGGCAGCTCGTGGAGATGGCGACCGTGGACAGCGGCGCCGATTTTCCGTACTGCGGTGTACTGATTAGCTGCCGCACGCTGGAGATGAAGAAGGATTTCCAACGGGCGCAGCAGGTTGGTGAGTTTGCTGGTTGCATGCTGGGTATTGTGGTCTATCGGTCAGCTCCCACCGCTAACAAGAAGCAATTAGACGTGTCCAATACCCTGACGGTTGAGCATGGCCGTTTACCAGGCCGAACTTTTGAACGAAAAGTTCTTGGTACGTTCTTTTTCTCTCTTCTTTCTTGCTTGTCTTTTCATTTCTTGTCTTTGTCGTTACGTCGCCTCTCATCTTCACTGTTATCATATCTTGTGTCATAGGGACAGGAAACGGTTCCAGCCCCAAGGGCAAGTGTCATGATTAGATTCGATTTTCTCGCTTGGCATCATGCTTGAAACGTTTGATCTTTGAATACTTGGCCAAATTTATGTTGGCACATGCTGAAACGTCTAACATCCATGTCATTCTGCCTGGCTGCTGGCTCCCCCCCCATCCTTGCTTCATTAGGCTCGAGATTGATTAATTCACACATAACGCACCACACCGTCTCTTGCTTCATCAGCTAACTGCCCCACGACAGATGCTTTCATGATCCAGTCGCACCTCATGTTCTACGACACAAGCCACAATTCGCTTGCGACGGTGCTCGAGACGCTGCGGGCCGCTTTTCGGCAGACGGCTCTCAAGATGTGGGCTTACATGCGGTCACTTCACCGAACCTCTCGGCTACGGCCTGGCTTAGTCAAGAGTATGTGTATTTACCTTTTTTTTTTCCAGTTCTTTCTTCTGTGTTTTTCTTTACTCTTCGTTGAGTGGGTTGAATATGCTTCCGATTGCCCATGCATTTCAGACTTTTCAATGCCTCTTCTCTCGTGTGTTTATCTTCATTCGTTTTCCCTGAACTCTTTATTCCTTCACCTTACTTGTTCATATCCTTTTGCTCCTGCTTTCCAAGCCGGTGCATGCATGTATAGATCAAACAACTAACGATGCCTTTTCTCAAATTAGTGACCATCATGAAAACGGTTGAAGCTTCTTACCTTGTTCTAACCAGCAGCTTCCGCAAGTCAATGTATCGGGGGTATCAGTGCTCCATTCGCAAGGCCCAGGTTGTTCGGTACGTTTGCCCTCTCGCCGCCCTGTATCAGCTCCGTCGTCAAGTCCACGAGTGTGATTGGCAAGACTAACTTCTTCATCTCCTCATTTCAGGCAAGCGTATGAAGCGTTTGAAGAGGTCCTGTCTGCCAAGCAGACACAGCATACCGAGGTAGTCGCATGGCTTCGTAGCCAAATAGCCAAATGCCACGACAGCTAGTTATAGTATTACACAGAGAGTTGTAAATTGGAAGTAGCTGTAGTTTGTGTTATGATGATGGCGTGTCTATAATATATATTCGATACAAAGTGCGTTCGCGTGCAATGTCGTCTAAATTGTGATGCCGCTCTGCCACCACTGACGCCCCGAATGCCATCGAAAGAGGTAATAGCTGTCCCAGCGCCAGGCTGCGTCGCCAGGGAAGCCAAACCCCGCCGCTCTGAATAGGGAGAGAGGCACAGGCTCCAGCAGCCAAATGCCCATGGCGGCCATGTCGTCATTGAACAAGCTCGCTGTGCCGTGGAGCCACAGAAACGTGAACAGCGCATTCCCAGCACGCCGCGTGGTGATGCTGACGGCTGGCAAGACCTTGTGGGTGATGGAAGCGAGCTGCTGCTGGACTATAATTCCTACAGCCTGCAGCAAGAAAAAAGCTGGCTGCCGCCAGAGCTTGGTCTGGGGCATGGACGACAGGCTTCCCGTGGCATGCAGAAGGCCTGACAGGGCAAACGTGCTCAGCAGGGCCACGAGGTTCCCCGCGGCTGTGCCCTTGTGTATCCATCCCTGCTTCGCGAGGAACGCTGAAGGGCCCAGAAACTGCTGCCGAAAGGTTTGGTGCCACCAGGAGCCCCAGAATCCCCCGAGACCTCGGTCAAACACCTCGCCGAGAGAGCCAGAGGCAGAAGCATACATCCAGGGGATGTTTCGGGAGGGGTTACAGTACAGATTAGCGCAGTAGTGGAGCATATCCATCAAGCTGTACGCCGCTGCCACGGCTGCAAAGGCGCCGGTGATGGAAAACAGCTGTCGGTACGCTTCGAGACGCCACGGAGACAAGCTGGCCAAGTACCAGGGCAGGGAATACTCTACAGACATATCCCGCCCAAAGACAAAATAGGGGTCCTTTGTCATGAATGTGCTGAGAAAGTCCAGTATGAGATATGCTCCCGTAAACAGTTTGAGTCGGTACCAGAGAAAGGCTGTGGGAGGATGCAAGTATTCGAAACCGTGCTTGGTGACTGAGGGAACAGACGCTACATGGACCGGCTGTCCGTCTTGTACGGGATTCGGCGTATAGGGCCTGGGGATCACGGAGATTGAGGTATTCCAACCAGATCCGCGAAAGCTGAGGACAAGATCTGCAGCCCAGCCCAGCCTGTCAAGCAGGGGTGCTTCAGACGGGAAGCGCTGCCAGACATAGCATACGTGTCGACCATTTTCAGAGCGACTGACATTTCGCGATGCTGTGCCATTTGCTCCGCCTCGAAGCCGAATGTGCGATTTTGTGGCTGCCGTTTCCCGAGTGGCAGGATATTCTGGCTTGACAAAGGCGTGCGGTGGAGGCGCGTCGCACTCGGCACAAGCTGCATCTTTCCCGCAAGCCACTCTGATGATTCTGGCGGCATCACGCTGTGGGTTGGTCAAGATGATGTGCTGGAAGCACAGCATAGTTCCATATGCCGACAAGAGTCCCGAAATCACCGCCCACGCCACATTGACGCTCGACGCCCGGGCCGCCTGCTCGCAGTTGGCGAGGAAAGCGAGCGCAAAGACGAGCCATCTCGAGCGGTAAATCCAGGAACGATCATGGTGGTGGGGAACGGCGATCCAAACAATCGGCAGAATGAGCGTGGCAAGGAGGGCTTGGGGCAGGACAATGTGGCGGCGGTGCCCTTGCGCAACCTCGCGGAGAAAGGCAGCGCGGTAGCCGGCGAGAGCCAGCGGCGCCAACGGAGCGGATGATGCCACGACGGGCTGTGCCATTGTTTTCTCGCCTCCGTTTCTTGTCAAAGCTCTTGGTGGGCGTGTCGGCGCGCACACGATATGGGGGGGGGGCCGCGAAGCAAAAGTTGTAATAAGATGGCTGATATGGATCCGCTGGTCGATGACGATAAAAAATCGCGAGTGTGCCAAAAAAGCCGAAAGTAGAAGATGCTAATTGAGTAATCGGCTTGCTCCAACCACGGGCATAGGCAATAGGAAGCAAACGAAACCCAGTGGTGGTGGTGGTGATTAAGGAGATGACTGTTCTGCACGACAAGCCCAACCTCGCTCACGGTGCGTCCTGGACCACGAGTGTCGACGGTGTGTGTTGTCGATGGCCTCGAGGGCTCGACCAGACTTGTAGGCCACGGACGGTCGCTGATTGTAGGCTTTGTAGGTGAGATGCAATTTTGCGGGCTGTGACGAAGTTGCGTGTAGATGGAGAGGTGAGGTGCCCAAGGTGATGTGCAGACGGACACTTGGTGGCAAGCAGGGGGGGGGGAGAATAAGCTGGCGGGCAATGTGCTACCTGTGCTTGCAAGTGCGACAGACAAAGGCCATGCATGAAATTACGAGTATGATTCATGACTATATGTCGTCATAGAGCTAATGGGAAAGATGAGCTTTATCGAGTAGAAATTGCAGAGCGAATAGAAAAGCAGATACAGCGGCCGATTTTTTAACGGCCAGCTTAGGATGTTTGTGGTCACTGACAGTAAATTGGCAAGGCTGTGGACAATATGGTTAGGTATACATTGTCATGTGTCTTGCACTCCGATTTCGCCGCAGCCTTGGATTCATCTCTAAACTGACACTGTCCACAATTCAAAATGCCAAGTGCCTCCCATGTGTAAATAAAAAACGCTATTTTATGTGCAGTGTTCCCATAATATCGTAGATGAGTGGACCATGCCGGCCGAGACGCAACAGCTGAAGATATCCAGCATAGAACAATCAACTCCAAATGGCCCCCTCTCAAGCAATAACGAGGCTGTTCAAGGCCAAACGGGCAACCTCGAGTATTCGGACGCAGTTCCGGTCTTCTGGCTTACAGCTGCGCGGCGTCATCATGTAGTGCCTGTGCGGCGGCAACGTGCCCGCCGCGGCGCACGCGTCCACCAGCTCGTGGCGCTTCTGGCTGCGCTCGTCGAGCGCGGCCACGACCTCGCCGAGGCCCATCGCGCCGGACGATGTCCCGCCCGAGATCTCCTCCTTGTTGCCGTAGACGTCGAGTCGGATAACGGCCAGCATGATCCGGCGCCACTCGTGCGGCTCGAGCTCCGCGTTGTCGCAGTCCGCCAACTCAGCGGAGAGACAGCGTCCCCCGCCACCGCCGCCGCCACCGACGGCTTGATGGCGGTCCCAGAGGCCGCCCAGCTCGCGCACAGAAAGAGGAATACGGCGGCCCTGCTGCGTCGCCAGGCCGCACTCTCGGTCAATCATCTCAACCATGGCCGTGTACGCGTTGCAGGCCGAGGGCACGAGCGTCGCGAGCAGCATCATGTTCTGAAAGGCCTGCATCGGCGGCGGCTTGAAAACGTCCAAGAGGTCACACGAGCACACTTTGCAGGTGACGACGCCCTGCGCAACCCTGGACGCGTGCCGGGTGACGCGCATCGCGGCGCACACGTCCCGGGGAAGGTTCGCCAGGGACTCGAGGGCCATGTATAGCGCGGAGAGGCACGGGCAGGACACGGTGGGGATCGGGTGCAGGAGCTCGGAACCGCCGGCCGGGGGGGCGTACCCTTGTGGTCCTGGCTGCGCGGCGGCCGCGGCTCTCGCGTGGTGAGGCGGGGGCGAGATGGAGGGCTCCGAGTGAAAGGGCGTGTGCGAGCCGACAGAGAGATCGGGCGTCGCGACAAAGGCGTCTTGGCTGTCAGTACGCGGGGCCGTCGCAAAGACGGGGTCAAGGAAGGACAGGTCGTCGTAGGCGGCGGGGCCGATGCCGTCGTGGGCCATGGGCAGCGTTCCGTGAAAGCCTTGCGTCGCCGAGGCGCACTCGGCCTGCGAGGCGGGCGTCAGAGCGACACCCTCTTGGTAGTAGCCAGGAAGGAGGTCGAACAAGGCCATGTCGGGCGTGCTGGCCTGGTGGTCCAGGAAGTCCAAGGCGTGGTCGCCGAATGACGGCGCGGACGGCCATGTCGCATCCAGCAAAAAGGAGCGAATCTCGGGCGCTGCGGCGGATGGGGCCGACGAGGAGGCGCTGCGGCTGCGCTGCATGCCCGGCGACGATGATGCACCACGGGGCCGCGAGGCCGGTGCCTGGTGAGCGGCGTCGGGCTCATCCGCCGGACGGCGTTTGCGTGGCCGGCCCATCGGCTTTTGCGGCGAGTAGTAGCAGGGAATGCTCTCGCGACGACAGCGCGCGCAGCCGTCGGCTTCCTTGGAGCAAGCAAGTTTGCGGGAGCCTACAGAGGAGAGACAGAGAGCCTCTTTGTTAGTATTGTGTGTGGGCAACGTGATGAGAGTGGGCAGGAGAGCCAACATACGGCACTCGTCGCAGGCCCGATGCTTGGGGACGTCGCCCGAGGCGGCAGAAGGCTTGGTAGCGGCCATGGTTTTGATCCTGGTATGCGAGAATGGCATAATTAATGGCGATTACGGAAGATGAATGTAAAGGGTTGGAATCAATCGGGATAGGTGGTGCTTCGGGGGCGTGACGAGGCTAATAATCATGTTAGGTGCGCTGCTGACAACGGCCCACGCTTTGCCCGGTACCGTAATATGCGGTGGTGGGCTGGGCGCTGCTGACTTTGAGCTAGTTTTGCGACGGCGTGTTTGGCGGAAGCTTGTCGAGCGAGAGCAAATCGTGCGACGAGATGGTGGTGGATTGAGGTTATTCGAGAATCGGTCAAAAACGTGAGTGAAAAGGAAAAGCAGGACAGAAGGGTGGTGGACTTTATAAACCAGCTCATGCCTAGATGCTGCTGTCGTGGCGGAAAAGAAGGCTGGCCAGTGGCTCCGAGAGTTGGGATGGAGGGATGGCAGTGGAGTATATACGGCTGCATTGCTTCAAGGCCATGATAGGTTGCCTTGCCGGATATACCATCTGAATGTAGTAGCTAGTTCCGCGAGGCTTTAATCAGGCTGCCCTATTTCGAGAGCAGGTGAGGGGAAGCTGTAACCAGTAGGCTGTTGGTGGAAAACTAAAAGAACGAGGCCAACCAGCCCAGAGCTGAGGTTGCCTTGTTGCCAGGGTTGGTAATGAAATGAGCGACTGGTCATCTACTTTTTTGCCCCACTTTAACTCACCATCTTCATATAGCTATAAAATAGTAGAAATTAAAGTAAA
>JAEIJG010000674.1:0-21460 GCA_037289395.1 Beauveria scarabaeidicola
AACTATATATTACTTCCTATAGTAACTTTTCTATATTTAAGCTAAATATAACTATATCTTTCTCTTTTATAATTTTTATATTTCTAATAATTTAATACTCTTAATTAGACTAACTTTAATTATTTTATATATATATACTAACCCTTAGAGAGATATTAATCTTTTATTATATTATAGACTATAGAAGCTCTTATATATAGTACTTTATTACTATAGGTTTTCTAGTGGTTCTCCCTATCTATCACACTATCTTTATAAGCTAGCTAGGTCTTTTCTTCGCTATTTTAAACGCTTATAAATTTATATTTAATTAATATTAATTTTTAGTATATTAAGGGCTTAACTAAGATAATTTAGGACTTAATTCTATAGACACTTAAGATAGGAGGGTTAATTAATAAACTTAAACACTAGGTGTTATAACTATAGTATAACGTTAAGTGAATTATAGCTAGGAATTAGTAACTTAATAACTACCTTATAGCTATTAAATTAACTTAAAAAAAATCCTATAAGAGGTATAAAGTCTTAAATTATTATATAAAAATAAGTAGTATAATAAAAGTATTAGAAGGGTAAATAATAGTTAAAGAGTATAAGGATTATAATGTTAAGAAGGTATAATATAAGGTAGCCTATACTAATACTAAGTAATAAAAAGAGGAATAAAAGATATAAAAAGAAGCTAAGAAGAGGGAAAGGGAATTACACTATAATAAGGCTATTTGTAGATCTAATTAATTCTTAAATAACTATTTTATATAATTAAATATATTATGTTAAAGTTAAGGCTTTTACTAGAGGTGGCTATAGGGCTATAGTAGCCACCTAACTATATAGCACCTAATAGCGAATGCGGTGGGTGCGTGGCACGTGTAATAGATATTTATCTGTCGATAAGGAAAAGCAGGACCCTAAACCGGTGGGAGGCTAACGGGGCCGCGGCTTAGCTCCGCCACGCGACCGCCTAGGTAACCTCCCTCACACCACTACGAAGAAGCTATAGAAGGTAAATTACCCTACTAATATAGAGGCTTTATAGCGGTCTACTAAAAATAAGCGAGGGGGTCTTAGAGGGGGACTAGCGCGTGCTTAATAAGTAAATAAACTAAAAGTAATAAATAAAGTAAAAATAAGAAGAGACTAAGAACTAAAGAAAAGTAAGATACCTTATACTCTTCTTAATATATAAGTTATTATAACTTAAATATAAGGCTAAAATAGCCTTAATCTTATACTTTTTATATTATATTAACTTTATTATAATATAACTTAAGATAAATAAAATTAGACTAAATATCTTCTTTTATAAGTATTATATCTTTAATTATAAGTTAAGAGTATATTAATATTAGAATAACTTAGAAAATATTTATTATATATTATTTTAATATAGGTTAATAAGAAAAAATAATATCTTTAAAGTAATATTATTATAAAAATAATATAATATCTTTTATACCTTTAATAATTTAATTAAAAGTAAAAAGATAATAAAATAGGTTTATAAAAAAAGATAATTAATATATATAAATATTAACTTATAATTAAGGCTAAGTAAAGGCTAAAGTAAAAAAAAGTTAAGTATAAAAAAATTAGGTATTATTAATAAAATAAACTAAAATAAGAGTTATATTAAAGCTAAAATAAAGCTAATTAAGCTAAATATTAGTCTTATTATTAAAAAAATAAAAAAAAAAGCCTACTTAGGCCTTTAGTAGTTATAAGATAAAGCTACTTTAGAGTTATAATACCCCTATTATTATCTAAGCCTAGGTTAATAGCTAGCCCTTAGTTATTACTAGGGGCTATAGTAGGTGTAATAGGGGCTATAGGTATAGTAGGCGTGGGGGTAGGGTTAATAGGCGTAATAGGCGTATTTATAGAGGTAGTAGGGGCTAGGCCTAAGGCTAAGGCGGGGTTAGTAAGAATAGTAGTATTTACTAAAACTCCTAATTAATAAGAGATATAATATAGCTTTAATAAAATATTAGAGAGTAAGGCCTAGTTAGCTATAGTAAGGGGCTAACTAGGGCTTATAAGGTTAGTAGCGGGGGTAGGGGGTATAGTAGTAGTAAGTATAATAAGTATAGTAGTAATAGTAATAAAGGGGTAAACCCCTCTAATAGTATAAGCCTAGTCCTAGGCCTTCTTAGTAATAATACTACTAGTGTTATAATAGGCTTAAGATATAACTAGTATTAACTACTTAAAAGTAAGATTAACTAAGACTATTACTAAAGTAGTTATAAGGTAATCTTATAGCTAGCCCTAGATAATAATTATATTCTCCTTAATTATAGGTAATACCTATTATAATTA
The DNA here is from genome assembly GCA_037289395.1 of Beauveria scarabaeidicola. NCBI lineage: Eukaryota > Fungi > Ascomycota > Sordariomycetes > Hypocreales > Cordycipitaceae > Beauveria > Beauveria scarabaeidicola. The sequence goes on from JAEIJG010000674.1 coordinate 2,323, forward strand.
ACTATTAAGGTTAACTTAGGACTAGAGTAGACTTACTTAGGGGTAATATTACTTTATTTATATATACTTAATATATAAATTAGTTCTAGCTAAACCTATTAGTAAAAGAGGATTAAAGCTAAGTTAAGAGTAATATATATATATAAGCTAAAAATAAATTAACTTATTAATATTTTTTATTTAACTAATATAATAATTATAAGAGGTAATTTAAGGGTTATCTTACTTAAGTTTAAGGTTATCTTAAGATAAAAGCTTATCTCTTCTAATTATCTTAGTAATAAGATAGTAATAAGGCTATATTAATTAGTTATTAAACTAAGGCTAATAAGGAAAGGGAGTAGTTTATTATAGTAGGAGTTAGGGGGGGTATAGATTTATTAGTAAAAATCTTACTAAGGTTAGGAAGGGGATTAGGGCTAGCTTAGGCTAGATTAAGGGGAATAATTTACTTACTTAAGGGTAATAGTAATAATATAGTACTTTTTATATATAATTAGCTTAAATCTATAAATAAGAGGTATTATAGGTATAATTAGATAATATATAGGGATAGTAGGAGAAAAGTATAGGTAAGAAGAAAGGAGATATATAATTAATATAGTTATTAAAGGAAGGAAAAAAAGCTAAGAATTAAGAAATTAGGCCTCCTTTATCTTTATTAGCTAGCTAATAATAATAATAAATTAGCTAGATAAAAACTAATAAGTAATTATTATATTAATTATAAGAGAATATATAAAGATAATATAATAGTTAATATAATCTTAAGGTAAACTTAATATATAAGTTACTAAGTATATTTATATAGTATTTATAGAATAATAATAAATATAAATATAACTATTATAAATATATAAAGAAGTATATTAGAGATAAGAAGTGTTAATTAAGCTATTATAAAGATAAAAAGATATTTACTAGGAGATAACTTAGCCCTAATAGAATACCCTTTTTTTCCTAAACCTAGATTAACTAGATTAGCTAAGAAGGGAAAAATTAAGCCCCCCCTATACCCTTAAGGCGCCTTTAGGACTAAATTAGAGGATAAAGCTAGGAGTGCTAACTTATAACTAAAGGCCTAACCTAGACCTAAACTAGTGACCTAGCTAATACCCCCCCCTAAGAAACTTAATTAAGAAGAGGGGCTTTATAGGACCTTACTAGAAGCTAATATAGGACTAAAGTAGTTAGAAAGAAGTAATGTTAGACCATAGAATAGCTGGTTCTAACTAAGCAGGTGTAGGTGCCCTACGTGGCCCGTATACAGCTATAAGTAGCCAGAATCAGGCCAGTACTAGCTAGCGAGAATCAAGCTTTATCATCACCACATTTATCACCCTTAGGCGTAACAAGTGGTAGTAATTGCTAATAACGAATGTGCGACCGATAGGACCGAACCGTTAATTTGGTCCCCGGGTACGCCCACGTTACCTTCGAGGTCGTCTCTATCGACCACCAAATAAGGCGAATTATCAGGGGCAACGTTAGTACAGACCAAGTACTAACTTACCCCTAATAGCCAACCAACCGACTAAACAATCAGTACTATCAAGGCCTGCACCAGCGATTATACGATACTAATACTATTAACTAGTTAATAGCTATACCTTTCGCTAGGCCACACGGTAATTCCTTCTACTAGCTCGTTATAAGCTATGACCTTCTAGCTAGTACTAGCCGTGACCTTCTTTACCTTCTTCCTATGTTTATTCTACCTTTCTATTACCTAATTCTAATAATAGGCCTATCACAGAGCCTTAATTAGCTATAGCAGCATAAGTACCTTTAAGTATAGTAGCTATATTAGTAAGATTAATAACGCCGTACGTGTGGTCTTTATAGGGAGACCTTCCCATCAAGGAATTAGCTTTTTCGACACCTTCAAGTACTCTATCCCGCCGCTAGGCGTAAGCCACAGTTAATTCCTATAGCTAGCTCGTTAATTCCTACTAGCAGCCTACCAGCTAGCTACGATAACCCTACGCCACTACGTCCGAATCTATTGACTGTTATACCTCTCGATGACCACGTTAGTTAACTTAAGCGTACACTTCGATCGAGGGACCGGATAGTATAGTACTAGAAGAGTTAATTTTATACCCTAGAAGGTGATTATTATGACCTTGAGGGCCGTATCCAGGATTAAGGACTATAGCTTCGTGACCTACGTCGTCAGGCTTAAGGACTGCCGCTAGTATAACATAATCCTAAGCCACGACCACCGCTAGTACGCTTTCTACGCTAGCCGGTAGCTAGTCAACCAATTCCTACGTCTCATTAGTCAATTCCTACAGCCAGCTAGTCAGCCTCTACGTCTTATCAGTTAATTCCTATAGCTAGCTAGATAATTAATATACTTAAATTAATCTCTACACCTAGCTAGTTAATTATAGCTAGCTAGATAATTAATATACTTAAATAGTTACTACTGACTACTAGGTGGTGAGTTATAATAGAACTAGAAGAGTAGATAGAGGGGTACTACTAGGAAATTAAATAGTTAATATATGACTGCCTAGGGATATACTGGTAATAGGGACGTTACCTTCTCTTCTATAGTCGATGGCACTTATTAGACTATAGAATAGCTGGTTCTGACTAAGCAGGTGTAGGTGCCCTATGTGGCCCGTATATAGCTATAAGTAGCCAGAATCAGGCCAGTACTAGCTAGCGAGAATCAAGCTTTATTATCACCACATTTATCACCCTTCTTAGGCGTAACAAGTAAGGGTTTTCCTCTAAGGACTCTAGTTTTTCCTTTACTTATAAATAATAATAAGATTAAATAGATATATAGTCTAATTAGTATAAATAAATAATAATAATATTAATTAATATAAGGATATATTATCCTCTTATATAGTAGACTAATTAATTAGAAGTTATTATATTAAATAATTATTATAACTTTAACTATAGAAGCTAAGTTTTTAGCTTTATCTTATATAGCTAAAGAGATACTTATATTATATAGATTATTTACTTTTATATATATATAATTACTAATATTATATAAGATATTCTATAATAATTAATAGATAATTTAATTAGTTATTATTATAAATAAATATATAAATATATATCTTAGGTATATTAATTTATATAATCTCTAGCTTAAATAAGAATATTTAAGTAAGTAATTTAAGTTAATATTTATAATAATAAAAGATATACCTATAAATAAGCTAATAAAGAACTTATCTAAGTAGTTATTTATATTATAAAAAGCTTATATAGGTATAATAAAGGTAAAGAGAATAATTATAAATAAGTAAGTAATTAATATATAAGGAAGTAATAACTAGATTTTTTTTATTTAAATAATATATTAAAAAGGGCTTTTTAGCTTATAAAAAACACCTACTTTAGTAGGACTTTATTTATTACCTTATTAAAAATAGTAAAAGTATACTTATAAAGTAACTTAGTATTACTTACCTCCTCCTTAGCCTCTAAGCCTAAAAATATATCTTTATACCCCTTAATATAATCTTCTAATAACTTAAAAATAAGGTATAAGGCCTTATAATACTTACTCTAGTATTATAAATAATTAATAGTTATTCTAATAAAGTATTAGATAATTAAGACTTATACTTTTATAAGTCTTTACCTTAATTAAGGCTTATAAAGCCTAGATAAAGAGTATTACCTAAGGATTATTAATATTAATATTAATAACTAAAATAATTATTTAAGTATAAAAATATATAAAAGATAATATATATACTTACTAAAATAATACTAGTAGTACTTAGAGTTATTACTAATAATATCTTAGTAGATATTAGCCTATTTAACTAGGTTTTTATTAGCTAGGTATAAGTATATATACTTATTATAAGAGATAGAGTATAGCTTACCTAGCTAGGGCTTATTATCCCTAGCGGCGTTAGTAGTAGTAGTAGTAGTAGGTCTAGTAGTGGTGGCGGCGTGGAGCTAGTCCTAAAATAGGGTATTTATCCTTAGCTTAACTTCCTCCTCCTCTTCCTCCTCTTCCTCTTCCTCCTCCTCCTCCTCTAGGAAGTTAAGGGCGGTAGTAGCGAGGTTATAGGCACACTATATAAAGATTAGTTAAGCACTTAGCTAGTAAGTAGAAGATATATAGTATAAGCTTTATATTTATTAGATAGCTATAGAGCCTCCTTATAGTAGGTAATAGTATTATATATAAGGGTAGTACTAGCTTTTTTACCCTAAAAGGACTTTTTAAGAATTAAGTTAGTATATATTATTATATATAATAATACTAGAGAGAAAGGAAAATAATATATAAGAAGAAAGCTTATAGACTTTATATTAAGCTTATTATTTATATTTTTCTTACTTAAATACTTATATAGTTAATTATAAGCTAATAAAAAAGAGGAGATTAGGATATTATTATTAGATTTATATATATATAAATAGTTATTTAAAATATTATTTAAGAGCTTAATTAAATAAGAAAAAGACCTTAATATTATAAAATCTATCTTTAATATAGCTTTTATTATAAATAATAACCTTAATTAAAAGGTATATTAAAGTTATAATAAGAGTAATATATATAAGCTATAATAACTAATAAGGCACTATAATATTAACTACTAATTAAAAACCTATAAGGGGAAAAGGTATTTATTATATACCTTAATATATATATAAAACTAGGTATCTTTTCCCTAAGGTTTTTTCCTTTTATTCTTTATATATAATATAGAATATATTACCTAAAACCTTATACCTTCTAGTCACTTATTAACTACGCCTCTGATCATTTAACTCATCATTCGTAAGCTCAGAGATAACCCAATTGCTAAGATCATCGACCTCGACAGACGAATTCTTGGCCCTGTGACGACCCCAAGTCTATCAGCTTTGTTTATTGTTAGCTTTGTTCATTGGTGTATCATCGTGTATCGGGCTTTCGGCATCCTCCTTTTGTACAATTCAGGACAGTGATCACAAAACTAAACAAAGAAGAAGACAGGACTGAATCGATGCTATCACTTTACTTTAATACCAAAACAACCATTGTACCAGGCGACAACTACACCCCGGAAATGAGTCTCCCCGGATATGCGAAAAGTATCTAAATTACACATAGATATGTCAAAGGTTCACTTGCAGGTGCGCTAAGCTTCTATACTTCACGTTTGCGCGTCTCCATGATATTCCGTCCTGCATCCATCGTCAACCACTACGCCCACCTCCAGCAAACCGCGACACTTGAGGTGCTGTCTTGGCCGCGCGTAACCAGTCGGAGGAGTCGGTCTTGAATTCGCTCCTGACAGCGTTTCTCATTGACTGCCTGCTTGGTATTGTAGGGCCGCGCCAATTCTCTGTCGGAGATATCTGGCTCCGTGACACAAGCCTGGCCGACACTCCATTGGTAATCGCGGAATCAGTATAGCCAGGAAGCTGCTTTTCGCCTGTCTCTCGTTGCTTGATCAAAGATATGTTCGGCTGGAACGATTGCTCTGAAATAGTAGAAATCGCTGACTTGTTAAAGGCCGTGTTTCGAACCTCGATGCCTCGTCGTAGATGCGTGGGCACTGGCACCAGCGGCGTCGTAGAAGCTGATTTGCCAGGTCGCAATACTAGGCCTCGGTGGAGAACTTGCCAAGGTTTTCTTGTGCTTGGTGCCAAATCATAACCGGTCCCAGCCTCGTCGCTGAACCTGGAGGAGGTCGCAGACTGCTCGTCTGCTTCTCTGAAAGAGGGCATGGGTTTTGCCAATGTGCTCGGCATTGCCAGTGGCCTCCCGGTCCACCGTGTAGGAGTATCTAGAGGAGCTGCAGGCGTGTTGAAAGCTCGCAGGTTTTGGGAGACAACCTCAGGTTTAGCAGTTGACTTCCTTGCCGATATCATTTTCCAGGATCGTCGGCCATCGAAGGCCTGGTGGTGCGGTGTGACCGAAGGGTGTCTAGCATCAGTGGCTTCTAAAGCTTGACTTGAATGTCGCCAAACTTGGAATGCCCGGCTTCGTTTATCTGCATTGTGTCTTTGCTGGACCATTGTCGCCGTGTGTCCTCGACCACTTCCTTGCAAAGAGGAAATTGACCACGATTTCAAAGCTTGCCGCTGCTTCCGCTGCATCCACATGTTCCAGCTTTGTGCATCCTGCTGCGCCAATTGATCGGAGAGCTCTCCCCAATTGCTAAGTACATGATGGACTGCATATTTTTGCCCAGCAGCACGCTGCTCCTCGTTTTGGCTAGCTGCCGCTAGCCATATTTGAACTGCATCCAGCTTCAAACTCCGCTTCTGTGATTCAAGATGCTCCTTCGCCTCGGCAGCAACAGAAGTGTACCGCTGTGCCGAAGAACGCCACAAGTGCAATGCAGAATGGAATTGCCTTTTTTTCCTTGCGGATGATACCTCCTTGTACCGAGCCCTGAGCTGCTGCCTTATCTCTTCTTTTCGAGAGGCCTTCTTGGCTTCATAAGCACGATCAAGCACTCGTAGGAATCTTGATGCCATGATGAATAGTCGCGCTCGATATGTGTAATACTCAAGTTTGCTCATATAGTCGACGAAGTGCTCAACTCGGCTTAGAGCAGCCGGGACTTGGCACCGCTCAATAGCGCAAGCTGCTCTGCACTGCTGCGTTCTTCGATTCTCGATCACACGAATCCACTTGGTCAATGCACACGTGGCATTCTGATAGTCACTTCGCCAAACAAATGCCTGGGCCCGGGCGCGTAAGTTCCAGTTATCCAAGGCAGAATGTGCTCTTCTCCAGAGTAGGTTCGCACGATATATCTGTGCCCTCTTTTCAACTTCTGAGTGATCCCACCAGGCCACTAGATGAGCAAACATCGGCCGGGCCAATCCAACCTGTTTACTGACAGCAAGCTGTCCTTGCGCTTGCTGAGCCTTGCTGGCCCAATGGTGTATCAGATGTTTTTTTTGGATACACTGCCGGTTTTTTGCCGTCAATTCCGCTTGCTTTTGGTGCAAGGTCACTAGGTTGCTCCACAACCGAACAATGCCTCGTTTGGTACGGTGTGCGGTTTCGTGCCGGATACTTTGTTGAGTAGCACTGCAGAGCCATTGGCACATCGCGCGCTTCGCTTTGTGGATGCTATATGTTTCGTATATGGCTGATGCCGCTGCTCGCAGCTGTTCCTCTTGGCAGGCAACAGCACGGCGGAGCTTTTGCACGGCAGTGGCGGCTTTAAGATAGTTGATGACAGGTGCCCTCGAGTCTGGAGCATTGCTCCAGCCTCGGAAGCAGCGAAACCGAATCATGTGTCGGCGCGCTACGGCCTCTTTCCCTAATCTGGCCGCAGTTATTTCCGCCCAGTGATTGAAAGCTCTGCTGGCCAGGTATATTTCTCGGGCCCGGCCAGCACGATTCAACATAGCAGTGTAATCACCATGGCGCCCAACTTCCTGGTCTCGTGGCGTTTCCAGACGATGATGAGCAGTGGGAGCAGGCAGAAGCGAGCTCTTGACTGTGGGCTGCTTTGTGTCCACCGCGATTGATGATTCTGCGTGGCGAGTAAGGAATAGAGTTGCTCTTGGAGGCTTGATCTGCCAAGATTCTCTCGTGTCAGGTCCTGCCAGTCTTTGAGTGTCGATTGTGAGTGAAGCCATGCGATCCGACAACGGAAGTGAAGATGCCCTTCGAATTTCCCTATTCTTGCTCGCACTACGCCATCGATCAAGTATGGCAAGAACCGGTGGTCGCGTTAAGGCAGCTCTTAATACAGGCATCTCTTTTTCGGCATCTGAAAACTCAGGAACATCCTCTGTAGGTGCTTCAGGGCGAGTAATAACAGGCTGCGTCGAGGAATGACCGGCCCCTCGTTGATTACTCTGTTGACTGCCTTGCGGTTGAGAAGGGCCACTGAGAACACTTTCCAAGCTCGGATACGAGTTCAGATTCGGAAGAGGAACGGATGTGAGGGGCAAACATCTGGCCGCCGGTTTGGACTCTATTTCGATGCTTTCGTCTTCGTATTCCGTAGCGCTGGGCCACGGCGTGAATAGCTCTCCAAGATTCCCATGAAGTCGCTCAGATGCTGATGATGGCTTCGGACACTCTATTCCAATGTGGTTCGGGTCATTCGACGAGGAGCGAGATGAGCGTGATGCTCTCTGTGAGGTTGGGCTATAGTCTCCATACTCCAGTGCTATCCCCATGCTAGCCAAGACGGCTTGGAATTTCTCGGGCAGACTGCCGGAGCCCTTTTCTCCTCCAACACGAAAGATCAGCCGCGAAAGATGATTCTCATCATCTGGATCAATACCATGCTTCGGGAGCAATTCATCATAAGCCTTGAAAAGTGCAGCTGCAGGAAGCGGTCGCGCGCCGTTTGGATCATCCAGCTTTTCTTGGGCGATGGAGACGATTTCGTGCAAGATCTCGATATCTTCGACGCGTCAATTTCACATTATCATTGTGCTTTGGGTATTTACAAACCTTCATTTGAGTAATAAGGGTCCTGAGTTGTCGAGGTCCACGCTGGAGATTGTGAATCGACATGATAGCGCTGGGGCGACGGTAGTTTGTTCTTTGACGGTTGTAACGGCGCGTAAGCCACTATATTTGTATGACACACATTAACTCATGCCGATGCTGGTTCATATCAAATGCTCAAGACATACTTGAACCCATATTCGGGAGCGCTTGCTAGCGGTCCATAATCGAGGCAGAAGGCGAACAAGCAAAGCTTATGTCGAAGTTGACCAGCTCAGACACGGGATGTCGTTGATTTTTCATGACCAGTCCAGATTGAAGTTATTGTTTCAATCACCGCGCAGGTTGCGTGATAGTTCTGGCGATTTTTAGTGTGCAGCAAAATTAAAGCAAATCGATGCGAGGTAGAGAGACGATGGGGTACGCTCAGCCGCGGCTTTACGCGTTGAAAGTTGTGTGGGCCATCACGCGCACGCGCCATCAATCGGTACCACACAGCAACGGAAGTGCAAGGTAACTAGTTACCTATTAACTAATAATTAATTAATACACGTCAAGTGATTAATTGATTAATTTACACTAAGTGGCTCGTAGAGCCTTCTAGTCAGGGTTAGAAAAACTCACGACCAGTGAGTGAGTGAGCGGACTCACTCACGCTAGCCCGTGAGTGGTGAGTGATAAGTGGGGGAGTCACTCACCATACTAAATGACTAGTAAGTAACTCCCCCACTTATCACTTATTACTAACTTTTAAGGGAGCGAAAGTGGGTCTACTCCTTTATAAGTATAAGTAAGTGTAAGTAAGTGAAAATAACTAGTGACTAGTAGCTAAGTAGAAAATAGCTAACTAAGTAGAAAATAACTAACTAAGTAGAAAATAGCTAACTAAGTAGAAAAATAGCTAACTAAGTAAGATAGTAGCTAGCTAAGGGCTAGCTAGCTAGAGTAGTGTGGTTATATAACCTACTAGTCACTAGTTATTTAACTAGTCACTTATAAGTGACTAGTGAGTAAGTGTAAATAAAGGGTATATAACTAGTAAGTAGCATGTGATAACTAGTGACTAGTTACCCTATAGAATTTATAATTAGTAAATAAGTATAAGTAAATAAGAGTATTACTAGGGGCATAGTTACATTTTGCTAGGGATATAGGAGCACGTGACACTCCACTAGTGACTTTTAGGAGATACCTTTATTTTTATATATATATATATATAAATATAAGTATCTTTAAAAAATAAGCTATATTTACATTTTCTAGCTACTACCGCCACTATTACCTCCCCGCGCCGCCGCTATTAATTAAAGCTCTTAACACTCGCTAATTCGCTTAAAAAACGCATTTTCGCTGTTTTTAACGATTATACACACATCAGAGCCAGATTAACGATTCTTCCGCGCTAATTCCTGCTAATAACCACAACCCCTGCCACCGCCACCACCGCTAGCGCTAGTGAGGTCACCTTAATTAGCTAGTTTAGCTTATATTCTTATATAATAAACGCTTAAATAAAATAGCCACGTACTCTATTAAGAAGAGCGCCCTAATTATAATAATAAGAGGGCTTTATAATAGTTTAATAAGTATTACTATTCTAGTTAGTGTTAATAAAGCTAGAATATTAATCTTATTAATAGGTGATAAAGGAGGGAAAAAGGGGAAAAAGGAGAAAAATATAATACTTAATTAAATTAGGTAAGTCTAAAAGAGTATATAGATTATAGTATATATATATATAAAAATAGAGGTACTACACTAGTGTGGTGCTAGTGGAGTGTCACGTGCTCTTATGTCCCTAGTAAAATATAACTATGCCCCTAGTAATACTCGTAAATAAACTCACTTAAAAAGTAAGGCGTTTACTAGTTACTTATATTTACTTACACTAGTTACTAATTTTTTTCTAACTCTACTTCTAGTCCCTCTATAATATATATACTACCTAAGATATAAGGGAAAACCCTAGAATTCTAAGTAAAACCCCCTATACCCTACCTCTATTAGCCTATATATTATTTATCTACTTATAATAGCCTTCTAATATTAGAGAAGCTATATAAGAACGCTACTGTCGGTAGAAGCTATCTCGTAGGCTGAACGCTACCGTATCGTGGTAGATAACGTGACTTTTTCTCGGAGTCAATCTCGCTGCCGTCAACGTAGCGGATCACGCCCCTACTAACGCAAGGTAGACTGCGCTAACAGGAAAAGATAAAAGTATTGCTTGTTAATCTTCTGATAAATGAAAGATCGCTAGTTATATGACCTCGTTTCTCTTTTATACCTTTTTCTATTTAGTTATCCTCTTAACATCTCTTATTCCCTATATAAGGTTACTAGTTAAGAGGGACTATAGTTATAAGATAATCCTAATATATAATAATAATAATAGAATTACCACTACCTCCTCCTTACTAACTTATTAGTAGCTTACCTCTATATATATACTTCCTCACACGTGATATATAGTCTAGCTTCTCTTACCCGTGTGTTCCTTCGTGTGTGGCTCTCCTTAAGCTATAACCCTAATACCCTATATCTATTAAGAGTATTACTATTTATATAGTATTATTTTATTATTTATATAGTATTATATATATATTATAAATAGATTTTTAGAGGTACCTAAGTTTATAGGTAAAATATATAGAAATTAGAAGTATTTTTTAAAATAAAATAATATTTAATTTTTTCTAACTACTATTACTATTACTAATACTACCTTCCCCACACTACCACTACTACTACTACTATTAATTAAAGCTCTTAATACTCGCTAATTTACTTAAAAAACGTATTTTTACTATTTTTAATAATTATATATATATTAGAGCTAGATTAATAATTCTTCTACACTAATTCTTATTATAATATATACTTACTACTACTACCGCCACTACCACCTCTTATAAAGGCTCTTAATACTTACTAATTTACTTAAAAAACATATCTTTATTAATATATATATAACTAGCTAGATAAAGGGTTCTTCTAGGCTAATAGTATAGTACTAGTAATAGTAGTAGAGGAATTAAGGCTAATTATAGCCTTTAGTAATATTATTTAAGGGGAAAGGAGGTAGGAATAATAATTATAGGTTAATATAGATAAGAATATTAAAATTTAGTAATCCTTTTTAGGTATATTACTTTTTACGTGTATATACGCTAAAATAGAGGTACTACGCTAGTACGGGTGAAACTGGGGTAATAGGTAGTGCACGTGACACCGCATAAATAGCAAAACGGCATCGCATAAATAACAATACTCTCTGTTAAATTACTCTATCGCTCGTTTTTGCCTGTTTCTTTTTTTGCAGTAAATACGCTCTACATATACCCGGATTAGGTAAGGCTCAAACGTGGCGAGACCCTGCACCAAAGAAATTCGGGAAGGATCAGCCATTCCTTAACTCCTCTCTAAGCGTCGGTTTTTAGCAAAGTGAAATCTGTTACACGGTAAATTCTACTGGCTAGTCTTTGAATATCCCATGACGCCTCCTCGCCCAATTCAGAGCTTTGCCAAGGCAGCAACACAGTGCAGCGCAGAAGTTTGTACTAGGCTCTAGAACCACTCGCCAACGCCACTGACTATGCTACAGGCAGCTGCTTACGGCAAGTGTATTGTCGCTGATTATACTGCCGTCGAAAAGGACAAGTGCGCGCGGGAGTTCATGAGGTTGAAGAACTGCTATATGGTACGCCACACATGCAGATCAGAGGGTGGGTGGCAGCTAACAGACCTGTTTGTAGCGCGCTGCCAGAAATGGTAAATAGAAGCAAATGAAGTAGTCATGATTTCTTTTGGGTGATTGCTGGCGTGAGCCAGTGTTGCCATCAAGGGAACCTAAACGACTACTCTAAAGCTTAAGCAATCTCAACATCCAAGTGGCCTTCTGAATATCTTGCTCCTCTTCAGCGATTACTTCGCCTGTGACCCCAACCACATGCTTTTCCAGTGGTCTGCGGAGAACCTTCTCAAAGGCAGCAGATTGTGTGACAAGAACATCTTCCAAGCCAACTGACTCTGGATCAGAAAGCATTCGATACTCCATCTTGACGTCATCGGTCTGTTGCAGGCCTGCTTTTTTCCGGAGCTTCTGCACTCGGTTGATGACTTCGCGCGCAAGACCTTCTTGTGCCAAGCCCTCATAAACATGTACGTCCAAAAGGGTAAGCACATCGCTATCCGTGTTAGTTTCCCACGTCTTGGATGTCTCGTCCTCCTTGACACCTCTGCGAACTACTAGGTCGCCCTCTTCCAGTTTGATTCCATCAACCAAAATTTCCTTGTCACGTACGTATCCCTGGCATTGTTCACTTGTCAAGGAAGGAAGAGCTTTCTTTACTCGGGCCATATCCTTCTTGAGCTTCTTTCCAAGGACTGGCCAGTCGGCGGTAACACTATACTGCACACCGTATTTGCCCTCATCGCTCGTGAGCACCAAATCTCGAACATTGAGTTCCTCGGTAATGTAATTTTCGAGAGACTTGGCGTCGTCAAGATACTGCTGGTCGTGGTGGAGGACCACCAATGTCTTGAGCGGTGTCTTTAATCCGATGCTTCGTCGTTCTCTAGAAACACGGGCAAGCTCGATAACTTTCTGCATTCTCGAGACACGACGCTCCACGTCAGAGTCAAATAATTCGCTTCTCACGTCGGGGAATCGAAGGAAGTGAACACTGCGAGGATCTTCTGCCTGAAGGCCCTTTGGGATACGAGGCAAGAGACGGCAGTAGATGTTGTCAGTCAAGAATGGTGTAAAGGGTGCCAGGCCTCGGCAAAGTGTGAAGAGCACCTCGAAGAGCGCGTTGAGGGCGTGTTGCGTGTCATCTAGGCCGTTTTCGCCCTTGAGACGACGACGATTGAAGCGAATGTACCAGTTGGTTGTGTTATCGATCAACTCTAGCAAACGGGGAACGACGGTGTACAGGCGGTACCCTGGTAGATGTGTGAGAATATGAGAGTAGGATTAGCACCAACATTGTTGACTGACCTTTCATTTCCGTGTTGACAAATTCAAGAAGGCTCTGGCAACTTGCCAAAATCCAGCGGTCCATGACATTAGTGTTTGTATTCTCCAAGTCAGGATTCCACATGTAATCGGCTCCTTCCACCTTTTTGAGAAGTGCAACTTGGCCCTCAAAGAACTTGTAGCTGTTCCAAAGAGGAAGCAGAACCTTTTGGACTACTTCTTTGACGCCCGACTCCTTGAACCGAAGGGGCTCGGCTCTGACGACGGGCGAATTAATTAGGTACAAGCGCAGGGCATCTGAACCGTATTTCTGCATAACAATCGTTGGGTCTGGATAATTTTTCAGGCGCTTCGACATCTTCTTTCCATCTTCGGCCAGGACAATTCCATTTACGACACAATTCTGGAAGGGCGATTTGCCGAAGAGATGCGTGCCCAAGACCAGGAGCGTGTAGAACCATCCACGGGTTTGGTCTAAGCCCTCAGCGATAAAGTTTCCAGGGAATGATGCGTTGAACTTGTCCACGTTTTCAAATGGGTAGTGTTGGCTGGCATACGGCATGCTGCCAGATTCAAACCAGCAGTCAAAGACTTCGTCGACACGTCTCAGTACGCCCTTGCCTAATTGACTGGGTATCGTGATGTGATCGATCTTGTCGCGGTGTAGGTCGGTGATTTCGCCCTTGTGTCCACTGAGCCTACGTAGCTCCTCCACACTTCCAATACACACTCGCTCCTCGAGATCGTCACTGACCCAGAGAGGGATAGGAGTGCCCCAATATCTGTTTCTGCCCACATTCCAGTCACGAGCATTAGCAATCCAGCTGGCAAAGCGCTTCTCCTTAACGAAGCTAGGGACCCAGTGCGAGCCCTCAATATTCTTAAGCATGTCGGGAATGATCTCGGGGATGCGAATAAACCATGACGGAACTGCCCTGTAAATGAGCGGGGTGTCCGATCGAGGGCACATTGGGTAGGAGTGCCTGATCTGAGACTCGACAACTAAACGACCAGAGTTCTTGAGGTACTTGATGATATGCTTGTCTGCTTCTTTGACATGCATTCCAGCAAAATCTCTCACACGTTCGGTGAAATGAGCTGTGTCGTTGATCGGGTCTGGTGGCGGGCGCTTCTCGGAAATGATGCCAGCCTCAAGGGCAATGTTGTAATCATCCTCACCATACGCAGGCGCCTGGTGAACAATACCAACACCACTATCAGCAGTAACATAAGTAGCATTCAGAACACGGAAGCCCTTGTCCTTGAATTCTTCATAGAAGTAGTCAAATAAAGGCTCATATCTCCAGCCTAGCATGTCCTTGCCCTTGATCTTTTCAATGATTTTGAAGTCGGCCTTCTTGGGATCCTTGTAGAGAGTAGTCAACAACTTCTCTAGAAGAATATAAATCTTTCCGGACTTCCCATCTTGAATCTTGATATACTCAAAGTCGGGATGCGCTGCCAGGCCGGTGTGTGAAGGGAGTGTCCATGGTGTAGTCGTCCAAGCCAGGAGGTTAACGTTCGGATCATCAAGGAGGGGAAACGAAACAACAACAGCAGGATCTGTCACGTCCTGGTAGTTTTGATTGGCTTCGAAGTTACTCAGTGCAGTCGTAAGCACCGTCGAGTATGGCATTACTCGATAGCCCTGGTACACGCTTCCCTTGTCGAACAGCTGCTTGAAAACCCACCAAAGTGTCTCCATGAATCGAGGATCCATGGTCTATCGAAGACTGTTAGCTTGAACCCAAAATTTCCGGCGTATGGGTCATCGTTGCACGCTTTCATACCTTGTAATCGTTGTCAAAGTCAATCCAGCGCCCCAATCGCTCTATGGTAGCCCTCCATTCGGAAGCGTAGCGCATGACAATCGCCCGACATTCTTCGTTGTACTTTCCTATACCAAGCTCAGTTACTGCAGCTTTACCAGAGATCCCCAACTTCTTGTCGATCTCGTGTTCGATGGGGAGGCCATGAGTATCCCAGCCAAAGCGTCGTTCGACATGGTATCCCTTCATTGCCCAATAACGAGGAATTATGTCCTTGATAGTCGAGGCAAGAAGATGGCCAAAGTGAGGCAACCCTGTGGCGAATGGAGGTCCGTCGTAGAATGTGTATCGCGGGAGACTGGCCGTCAGCTCAAGCTGCAGGAAACCCAATTAGCTTCACAGTGATTTACCCTTCTTTGGGCGAAGTG
Organism: Beauveria scarabaeidicola; assembly: GCA_037289395.1. Classification (NCBI taxonomy): domain Eukaryota; kingdom Fungi; phylum Ascomycota; class Sordariomycetes; order Hypocreales; family Cordycipitaceae; genus Beauveria; species Beauveria scarabaeidicola. The sequence goes on from JAEIJG010000674.1 coordinate 17,911, forward strand.
TGTGCTACTTACCTGGCGGTGGAAAGCATTCATCTCTCTCCATTTCTTTAGAACGGCCTCCTCCTCCTTTGGGAAGTCAATCGACATGGTGAGAACTTGACGAGATGAGTTTTTTCTTCGTCCTCAGTCTTCCGTCGTGGGCAGTCAATGGAATTTTCCCAAGCAACACAAAGAACTTTGGGGCAGGGTAGTTGTGCGGATCTCGAATAACAGCCTTCACTTGAATCTAGTAATAGAATGGAGTGCAAAGACTGGGGGGAATGGGCGAGAGAAACGCAGAACGGGTTGGAAGATCTTGAAGGATGAGTCAACCACAAGATCCCATTTCACAACGGTGGGGTGCTATAACCCCACCATTGACCCTTCTCGAAGAAGCCAGGCAGGTACTTGTGTGTCGGCAGCCTACTTGTGTACCGATTAAGTACCTGCCGCAGCGCTGGACGTTGCTGGGGTCCTGGAATACATCTGCCTGATCGCTAAGAACAACGGAAAAGTTCTCGTTATCGGGAGGCGAGAAAAGTTTCATGCTGGCTAATGCCAAATCGGATGTCATAAAATATCCATTGGCGAGTGCACACCGTCTGAAGACCTTTGTAGTGTCGTGCTGACCAGGTGCAAGTAAGTACCTTAGTACCTACCTAGGTAGGTAGGCGGAGGGGCCTATCTTTTGACAGGGCACCCTACCGCTCTCCGTTTGTAATACGTTTTTTCCCCGTATAGCAAGCCTATTAGGTAATAAGAATATATTAAAAATCTTCTATATTTTTCCTAAGTTATATTAGAGGCCTTAATAAGCTTACTATATAAAGAAAAAAGTTATTTAATTATAAATAGTATTAAAGCTATATTAAAAAGCATATCTCTTATATATAAGTATAATATATTATAAAAAGTATTATATAGTTCTATATTTATACTAAAATATATATACTTTAAGAATTTATATAAAATTAGTACTTTAAGATATATAAGTAAAAACTATATTATTAATATATATTTATTTACCTCTATAGTATAGTGGTTTTATACTAGGGAGTTTTATATAGGTTAATATATAGATCGCTAGTTTAAATCTAGCTAAAGGCACTTCTTTTTAATTCTCTATTTATCCTAAAAGTCTAGTACACTAAAAGTAAGTAATACTATAAAGGTTTAAATAAAGTATAAAAAAGAGTAATTATAAGTCTAGGTTAAGGTAAAAATAAGCTAAAGGGTATATATTAACTATTATATTATAATAACTATTATAATAATAATATATAATTATATATAATTATATAAATAATATCTTAAGGACTTAGGAGAGACTTTAATATATATTATAAGTAAATAAATAATTATTTATTTACACTAATTAGACTATATATCTATCTAATCCCACTATTATTTATAAGTAAAGGAAAAACTAGAGTCCTTAGAGGAAAACCCTTACTTCTTTCTAACTATTTTAGTCTTATATTAGCTTCTAATAAAGTCCTATAAGGCCCCTCTTCTTAATTAAGTTTCTTAGGGGGGGGTGTTAGCTAGGTCACTAACTTAAGGCTAGGCTAGGCCCTTAGTTATAAGTTAGTACTTATAGCCTCTAACTTAGCCCTAAGGGCGCCTTAAGGGTGTAGGGGGGGCTTAATTTTACCCTTCCTAGCTAATCTAGCTAATCTAGGTTTAGGAAAAATAGGCGTTCTATTAGGGCTAGGTCGTCCCCTAGCAGGTAACTCCCTATCTTCATAGTAGTCTAGTTAGCGCTTCTTATCTATAGCACACTCCCCTATACGCTTATAATAGCTATATTTATATTTATTATTATTCTATAAACACTACGTAGATGCGCTTAGTAACTTATATATTAGGCTTATCTTAGGGTTATACTAGCCGCTATACTATCCTAGCGCGCTCTTATTATAATTAATATAATAGCTACTTATTAGTCCCTACCTAGCTAATCTATTATTATTACTAGCTAGTTAGTAGAGATAAAGGAGGCCTAATTCCTTAATTCCTAGCTTCTTTTCCTTCCTTCTATAACTATATTAATTATATATCTCCCTTCTTCTTGCCTGCGCTTTTCCCCTGCTACCCCTGCGCGTCGTCTAGCTATGCCCGTAGCGTCCCCTATCTGTATATCTAAGCTGATTTTGTGTAGGAAGCTCTAGTAAATAAATAATAATATATCTAGTTAATATAAGGTATCTTAGAAGAGTAAAAGAGTAGTATATATATTAAAAAGTAGCTTAGGAACCTATACTAGTAAAATAAGATATATTAATAATTAATACTTACTAGAAGTAGTAATAACTATTATAAGTATAAGAAGAGTATAGGTTTTTACCTAGGTTAGGTATAGTATAGGTGTAGTAAGGTGTTATAATAGCTAGGCTATAGTTTTTCTTATATAATAAATTATTAGGGCGGCACCGCTCCTTCGCGCGCCACGGCATATAAGCTTAATTATATTGCAGCTATAGACAGGGAAGATCAGCCTTAACGCCTTCCTCCACGAGCGCTAGGTGCCCAGATATAATATAGGGACGTGCTAGTGCGGGAGTAGGCTAGAGGACATCTACCACATGCTTCTCCACTACAAGCTAATAGGCTAAGAACACGTCTCTAGCGTAGCCCCGCTCTAGGAGTAGCGGGATATACTTTATACACTAGACTACCTAATTAAGAGTAAGAAGATTATAGAATAAGTATATAACTAGTATAGGCTAATATATATAACTATTAGGCCTAGGATAAAGCTAGGGGGAAATAAGGATAAGACTAATATAAAGTAAAGGTAGAAGTAAAGAAAGGCTTATAAAAGGGTTTAAAAAATAATTAAAAAAAGGGGCCTTATTAGCCTTTACTAAGAACTAATATATAACTAGAGTTAGATAAAGAAGTAAGGGTTTTTTACTAAGATCTTTAGTTTTTCTCTTACTTATAAAGATAGAGGAACTAGATAGATATATATAGTCTAATTAGGGTAATTTAATAATAATAATAATAATATAATAAATTATTAAGGTACTTAATAGTCTTATAGGACTAATAGGAGTATTTAAATAATAATAATAATATATATTTATAAATATTTTATTTATACTTTTTTTAGTTTTTTTTTAAAATAATTCTCCTCTAATTTAAATAAATCTAAAGTAAAAATCTTACTTTTTAAAAAAAAGTTATTTATTATAATCTATTATAAGTCTACTATAACCTTTTATTTTATTTTAAAGTAACTTTAAAGTCTTATTAATACTTATATTTTTAAAGTTTTATAAGGTAATTAAATTAGTAAAATATTATAAGATTATACTTTTTTTTATATTTTATTTATAATCTAGAATTTATAAAGAATTACTAAAAACTATATGTTTTATAGGGAAATAAAGGTATATATAATACTTTTTAATAAAGGCTATAAGTAATATTTAGTTAGTACCCTCCCTTAATTAGGGGTTAATACTAATAGTTAAGTACTCTAGTAAGTACCTACCTATATAAGTACCTAGGTATTATTATTATTATTATTATTATTATTATTATTATTATTATTATTATTATTATT
>JAEIJG010000675.1:0-21365 GCA_037289395.1 Beauveria scarabaeidicola
CTCCCCCCCCCCCCCCCCCCCCGATCAGAATGCTACAACGTGGTTTCTTTCGGACGCGACCTTTATGACCGTTGCCCGAAAGAAGGAGCTCGTTTCGCAGAAATTCCTACATTTGCCAAGCTCACATGCCCGGATTACGTAGGTGCCACAGACCAAAGTTTTTGTGGCATGAGTCTTGTGGAAGTGGCACAATGAAACATGTGCTTGGCTTTTCCTCGTCACTATCATCACACGCACGAGTAACCCGAGCTTTCGAATAGGTCAACATATATCTGAGCTTCCCAATACGTCAAACATGTATACTGCGCATCATCTTTATCATGGCACCGTGTTTCCGAGCCCACACTCGGAACGTCGTAGGCACCTCACCCCGCAAATGCTAAAATGAATCGGGCCCTCTTGAGATGGCGCTTTCCTGACAGCGGAAATAGAAGCCAGGGGCGGCGCCACCTCTACGAATAAGCGGGAGCTACTGGAGCCAAAGAGGTACTACATGCCTTTCTAGGCAACTCACTGGGCACATCCATCACGAGCCACCTTTGTATGAAACGTGATTCCCCTTACGAATATACCCTCACTAATAAGCCAATGTTGTCGCTATACCGGCATAGTATGCCGTGGTTAATCCCACGTTACTTTTTTCCTGGCCTTTACTCGGCGTTACTGAACAATGTCTCTCAGCCTCCCGATGAAGCAACCAAGCCACACGCGCTAACAATCGACCACCATACTTTCATTTCAAGCCAGTAAAGCTTGGGCGGGATTATTTCTTCTTCTCCCTCTTTAAAACTCTGTGTCTTTCCGCTTTCTGACTGTCTCTTTCCTCTTTAACACTCCATCTCTTCCTCTTTCTGACTGTCACTTCATTCGCAACACACCATCATGGCTCCTTTTCTTCAAACCAGCCTCGCGCTACTTGTGTTGTTGGCCTCGAGCATGGTCGGCGCCTCGCCATTGCCGCCACGAGCCGACACGTGCGCAACCAAAGGCAAGCCCGCAGGCAAAGTGCTCCAGGGCTACTGGGAGAACTGGGATGGTGCCAAAAATGGTGTTCACCCGCCGTTTGGCTGGACGCCGATCCAACACCCCGACATCCGCAAGCACGGCTACAACGTCATCAATGCTGCCTTTCCAATCATCCTGCCTGACGGCACCGCGCTCTGGGAGGACGGCATGGACACACAAGTCAAGGTGGCGAGCCCGGCCGACATGTGCGAGGCCAAGGCAGCGGGTGCCACAATCTTAATGTCGATTGGCGGCGCTACTGCTGCTATTGACCTGAGCTCCTCGGCTGTTGCTGACAAGTTTGTCTCGACCATTGTGCCGATTCTGAAACAGTACAACTTTGACGGCATCGACATTGACATTGAAGCCGGCCTCACAGGCAGCGGAAACATAAACATCCTGTCCACCTCGCAGGCCAACCTGATTAGAATCATCGATGGCATTCTCGCCGAGATGCCCTCCAACTTTGGCTTGACCATGGCACCAGAGACTGCATACGTTACCGGTGGGAGTGTTGTTTACGGATCAATCTGGGGCTCCTATCTCCCCATCATCAAAAAGTACCTCGACAACGGTCGTCTCTGGTGGCTCAACATGCAGTACTACAACGGCGACATGTACGGCTGCTCTGGCGACTCCTACCTGGCCGGTACTGTCGAAGGATTCATTGCTCAGACCGACTGCTTGAACAAGGGGCTTACTGTGCAGGGCGTGACCATCAAGATTCCCTATGGCAAGCAAGTGCCTGGCATTCCTGCCCAGCCTGGGGCTGGCGGCGGTTACATGTCCACCTCGGACGTGGCGAAAGTCATCTTTCACTACAAGGGTGCTTTGAAGGGATTGATGACTTGGTCCCTGAACTGGGATGGCTCCAAGAATTGGACGTTTGGGGACAATGTAAAGAGACCTTTGGGGACTGTGCAAGGCTGGAATGTCTTTCCCGAAATCTAATGGTCGGGGAAAATGGACTTGACTGGCTCGCACTCCCTGCCTGGCCTGGATCTGTACATAGTTTCTTGGTACATATTTTGTAGATATCATCCCCATATATAACTTTTATGAAACGCTTTCCACCACAGTCAGCGCCGTTTATATTACAGGTGAATTTCTTGGTTTGGCCAGCAGATGAGTATCCCACTTGCATGAAATTTGACATAGTTATGCCGTTGGATGAAAACATGTAAATGAAACGTATGGCAAACCTAGAAATGCGGAGAGGGGACTTGTGTTCCGAATCAGGGCGTCCCCTGGATGGCTTTAATCATGTTACTAAACATGGCGTCGGAATCCCCGTACAGGCCCGGGTCCGCCGCCGCGAGAGCTTCAGCGGCGTCTGTTGGGGGATAAATTAGGGTCCTGTTGATATACTCCTTGACCCTCTTTGCGACGTCCCCAGCAAGCAGCATCTCCCTCTGCCAGCCCCGACAGATGACGGCGCCGTGCGCACCCAGATCGAGGCAGCAATTATAGGCTTCTTGGGCGTAGTCCATGTTGGGTATATGGATCAAGTCTGCCGCAGCATTGTATCCGGCGACGCGGCCAAGACGCAGTGCATGCTGGCAGGACATCAAGGCGAGGAGGTTTCCCCCTGGATCAGCAAGAACGTGGGCAGCGTCACCAGTGACAAAGACGTCATTGGTCGAGGGCACGCGCAGTGTCGCATCCACACAAACGCGCCCAAGCGCGTCCTTTTCTTCGGCAATCTGCTGCGTCAGGGGTGTCGCTCTGACGCCAGCCGTCCATATCGCCGTCAGCGTGTCGATGCGCTCGCCAGACCTCAACGTCACACCGTCTTTGTCGATGCTCGCTATGGCGGATCCGAGCTTCACCTCGATGCCCAGCTCGTCGAGAGCCTTGGCGATGGCGGGACGAGGGCCCGGGCCGAGCTGGGCCGCGACTTGGCTGGCACCGTCGACGAGAACAATCCGTACGCCGGAGCCGATGCGCACGGGAAGTTCTGTGGCGAGTTCGATGCCCGTGAAACCGGCGCCGCATACGACCACCGTGTCGCGGGCTTCGCTCGGCGGCAGGTTTGGCCGGTTTTTGAGGTGAAGAGCAAGGCGGGAGGCGGAAGCGATGGAATCAATGTCAAAGGCATACTTGGACAGTCCGTCCACTCCTCTCGGGTGCACGACGGAGCTGCCCGCTGCGAGAATGAGACGGTCGTAGCCAAGCGTCGCGATCCCAGTAGCCTCGGAAGCAAAAAGAATGTTTCTTTTGGAAGTGTCGATTACTTCGACGAATCCCTCGACGAATCCGATATTCGCGGCTTGGAACAATGGCTCAAGATCGTGTACCATGGCTGAAGGATTGTCTTCATAGAGTCTCGGCCTCACCACCAGTGAAGGCTGGGGTGCTACAACGACAACCTCGACCTCATTTTCCTTGTTGTGAATTCGAACAAGGCGCTTGGCGGAAAGCGCACTCCATAATCCTGCGAATCCTGTTCCGATAATGAGGATGCGTTGTGGCATTTTTTTTTTTTCTTTTTTTCACGTGAGCTTTGTAAATCAATGAGGACTCCTGAGATGGAATGGAAAAGAAAGATGGCCCGACAGCAAAAGTGCGCTGATGAGATATTTGAGGGAACAGGTGAAACGCGCCCAGTTATACGCAGTTGTCGGCCAAGTTGGCCAAGTAGATGGCCGGTTACAGAGTTCGGCCAACTAGTTTCATAAAGTCCGGTACTGTACTCCTCGTTAACTAATAATAAGCATAGCAAGCTCATGCAAGAACAAGTCTCGCTAACTAACTATTACTAACTACTGAGCCGCATGGCGCCTCTACCCGCAAAGGCGGGCGAGCGGCCCAACGCTACGCATGAAACGGTCAAACTCTTGGTTACATGGCTGCGTACATTGCGCTCAAACTCTCGCGTTCCCTAGCTCTCCATCTTTCCCTTGAACCCTTTTAAGAGATAGATTCCCGATGGATCCATTGGTTGCACTTGGGCCGATACCCGAATACCCGCATACCCGGCCCGGCCTCGTTTGTCGCTAACTAGTCCGATGACCCACCAGATGCAGATATCTAGAAGCTAATCTTTTGAACGTGCGCATCCAACGTTACTTTTCATCATACATCAGGCTGTACAATATCTACCCAGTACATTGCAGCTTGGGTCCATGTCACAAGTACGGAAGCAAGTCTTGACCCGCTCATCTCTGGCATGCTTGTCCTGCCGCTCTCGCCATCAGAAATGTGACGCCAAGAAGCCGCAGTGTACTCGCTGCGGCGAGGCGGATCGTCACTGTCAGTACACAAAATCTCGTCGAGGCGCCACTAGCGGAAGAGAAGACAATTCGCGGCGTCGTCAAATGCGAACAAGCTCTCCAAACCAGCTCGATGACTACATGTCGGCGCTCATCACACCGCCAGAGATTGAAGCGCCCGCGACCGTCAGCGTCTTGCCCTCCAACTCGCCAGCACAAGGCCCGGCAGGCGAACATTCGCCTCCAGCGGACGGCAGAGGAGTTGGTTCAAGAAGAGGCTCTGTCAATCTCGATTGCGAAGCATTCGGAAAAGATGCGCTTCTCGAGGCCTATTACCAGAATTTCCACAAATTTCATCCCATGGTTTTACCTCGCCTCCATCTCGCCACCTTTCTAGACAATCTCAGCTGGAGACCCAGGCTGGAACCGCTCCTTGCCATTCTCAGACTTTTGGGCAAAGTCTATCTATGCCGTGAATGGTCTACTTGTCTGCAAAATGATGTCGAGAGTAAAATGGAGTGGTTGGCAAAGACGGATCCGATTCGTGTTCAATGCCATTTACTGTACTCGGCAGCACTCTTCTGGCAAGATGACAAGTCAAAATCTCAGAGCGAAATGGGCAAGGCGGTAGAAGTCGCTCTACAGCTCAAAATGTTTGAGAGGGATTTCGCATCAACGCACAGCGATCAGAATCCGCTTCTAGCAGAGTGCTGGAGACGAACATGGTGGATGGTCTACGTATTTGATGCATTTTATGCAGGCACGCTGGGGAGCACGGGCTTTTCAGTTGTGCATGTAGATGCGACGGCCGACTTGCCCTGCGATGAAGCTCAATATGAGTCTGGAGTAAGTGCTCGGCCCTCGTGCCAGCGAGTCAATGGCTGACGGCTCATTTTAACTCAATGACCCCAGGATATCCCGGAACCGAATTCACTCGGCGAATGGGACTGCAGAGAGTTTGACCAAGAGGATACACCATTTTCTTCCTTTGCGTGTCTTGTTGGCGCTATCCGGTGCGCAACCTTGGCGAGAGATTCTTCAACAAGAAACGACGCTCGGAAGAATCCCAATGACATACTACACGTGGCAGATTCTATGCTGGACAGCTGGATGCTTCTTTTACCAAAATCAAAAAAGCAAGTCATGCTCCGAAACGGTGACATTGACGAGCTTTTATTTCAAGCCCATCACCTCATACACGTGTACGGCTCCCCCGCTCAACCTTGCTCCAGCAGCTACTAATCTCAGCAGCGTCATGATTGGATTCCATCGGCCCCTCTCGGATCTCAAGTTCAATGCCGTAGAAGACATTTCGAGCTGCGCCCGAGATCCCGCGCCCGACGGCCCAACTCCAGAGCACATCAACGTGCACACCGTACGCGTTCTGCGAGCCGTGGAATCGCAGATTCGGCTCCTTGCCCTGCCGTCCCGTCCATTCAACCACACGCCGTTTTGCACATGCATGATTAGCGAAGGCACTCTCGCTCTCCTCTCCGCTTGCAAGTTCCTGCTGCGGGGGGACGAGCTCGCCATCGCGCGGGACCAGATCCGTCTCACCATTGGTTGCTTGAAGAACCTGGGCGCTTTGTGGCCGAGAGTAGCACGCAACGTGTCGCAGGTTCAGATTATAGCGAAACACGTTTTAGGTATTGAAACGCACGACGCCGCCGCCGCCGCCAAGGGTGCCAGGAGTGCGTCTGGCTCTGCGCACTCTGTAACCTCTGCTTCCGGGGAAAATGGAAGATCGTGCGAAATGACGAGTTCGTCAAACGGTAATGTTTTTTCAACGATTCGAGATTTTGACGATATTTGCGGGTGGTATGATATTGGCGAGCTGGACTCGGCTTTGCCGTTTTGGCCAGCTGAGCACGAGGTTTCAATTGAGAAATAATTCATGATATTCTTGCCTCGGTCTTGGTCGTATTTACCTTGTATTTATTGATCCAACGCATCATCACCATCACGAGCTCCACAAAGAACAAGGCCGTCTACATCGACGCTATACTGGGATAATGGTGACAGTAGTGTGCGGGGGCTCGATCGTGTCATCCATCGCCGAAGCAATGCATTGACAGTTACTATCAGATTCGCTATTCAGCAATTACGTCAATCATGCAGGCGGGGCGTTAGTACCAGTTAACTGGCAAAAGCAATAACATTCCTACATGGTTCCCCGCACACACACGCTACTTTGCAGTTGGATATTCATCGTTGGATTCGGACCTAATCAGAAAAGTACCATTCGCCATGGCAAAAATGAGGCTGAGACGTAAGCTCTGGATACTGTGGCCTTTGAGCGAAAAGTAGAGGGTGAGACAGAGGTCGTCAATGTCTAATACGCCCATGTTGCGTTGGTGTCGACCTCTCGCATGAATCTGGTACTATTTATTCCCTAGGCTCCGATGAAAACGCGGGGCATCTAATGCGCCGGCAGCATGTAAGTACGGACTAGACAGACCTGACATGGCAAAAGTACCAAGTAATGGAAGCTGCAAAGAACATGTGGCATCAGAATTACTACCACTGCCGCTCAAAAGTCCCGGCTGCAGTCTCGTACAGGTTATTGGAATGACCATGGATCGTCGGAAACTCTGCCCAGGACAACCGAACCTCGCGCGCAGCCTATTTCAAATACTTCCCACCGACTGTATAAAATTAGCGAGTAGTTTTCCCTCTTCCAAACTAAGAATGTATAATTTCCAAAGTAAACCAGGCATGAGTTCTCGCAGAACTTCCCACAGTCGCACAGACAAGCTAGGGAGCCACCCCATCTGACTCGTTGCATGAGAGATGTATATAGATCGCCACCTTTGACTTTGGTTCTATAGTCTCAGATTAGTCTGTCACAAGGCTATACATGCTCGGCCAGCACAGGAAAAGGGGACCGAGCTAGCGGCCCTATTTCGGCACTGGAAGCCGGCGAATGCTCATTTTCAGAAACAATCTAACCCAAAGGTCGATGCAGCGTTGCCAGTCATGGCAGCGCATTGGCATTGCATCGCATTAGCTGCACGCTAGCCTCCTGCCTGCCCGTCCATACTGCATTCTGTATTCATGCCCAGGTTGGCATGCACTCAAGCTATCAATGGGAAAGGGGCCATGACGAGCGGCATGCCTACAAGTACTCTACTCTCCCCAGAGACTCTTTGCAGAGTTTCCGAGTAACCGAGACTCTGAAACTCTGTCAAGGTCTGGGCAGTGCTTTTCCTCCATATACAGTCATGTTCTCCAAGCCTCAACTCGACCGCGCGAGCCTGCTGGCTCTGGCCCTCGCTGCAGCACCATCCATGGTCAATGCCGGGCCCTGCGACATCTACAAATCCGGCGGCACACCCTGCGTTGCGGCGCATAGCACAACTCGTGCCCTCTATGCTTCGTTCAAAGGCGCACTGTACCGAGTGTCGCGTGACTCTGACGGTGCCACCAGAGACATTTACGCAAATTGGGCCAGCGGCATATCAGACGCCGCTGCCCAGGACGCATTCTGTGCCAACACGACCTGCCTCATCACCACAATCTTTGATCAGTCCGGCAGGTCTAACCATCTCACTCAGGCCCCTCCGGGAAGCGCTGGCAGCGGTCCCAACCAGAACGGCTATGACTGGCTCGCGAGCGCGACCGGAGCACCTGTCACCTTGAATGGGCAAAAGGTGTATGGTGTTTTTGTTTCTGTCGGTACTGGCTACCGCAAGTTGGTTGGCGAGGGCACGGCCAGGGACGACGAAGCCCAGGGCATGTACGCCGTTGTTGACGGCACCCATTACAATAACGACTGCTGCTTTGACTATGGCAACGCCGAGACCAACAGCAAAGATAATGGCGACGGTCACATGGAAGCCCTGTACTGGGGTGGCCCTGACAAGAGCCCTTGGGTCCTCGCCGATTTGGAAAACGGCTTGTTTGCCACGGATCAGCGCGATCAGAGACTCGAGTCAAACCTCACTTCAAGGTTTGTCACTGCTATTCTCAAGGGAGAGCCGCAACACTGGGCTCTCCGAGGCGGCGATTCCAACTCGCCCCATTTGAACACTCTTTATGATGGCGGCCGTCCCCAAGGCGCATACCAGAAAATGTCCAAGGAAGGGTCCATCATCCTCGGTATCGGTGGCGACAACAGCAACCGCGCTCAAGGCACGTTTTACGAGGGCGTCATGACCTCGGGGTACCCTTCCGACGACACGGAGAACAAGGTGCAAGCCAACATTGCCTCTGCCGGCTATGCTGCCGCGCCCTTGACCAGCGGCCCCAAGCTCAACCCCGGCTCTTCCATCTCGCTGCGCGCGTTGACTTCCTGCTGCACCAGCAGCTACATTAGCCACGACGGCGACGCGGTCAAGATCCAGGATGTGGCGCGGTCGAGCAGCGACAGCCTCAAACGCCAGTCCACCTGGCTTGTTCGCACTGGCTTGGGCAACACGGCCTGCTTCTCCTTCGAGGCCAAGGACACGCCGGGCAGCTTCATCCGGCACTACAACTATGAGCTGCGTCTCCACCGCAACGACGGCAGCAAGTTGTTCTCGGAAGACGCCACGTTCTGCCCGCAGTCGGGCCTGAATGGCCAGGGCAGTTCGATACGTTCCTGGAGCCAGCCCACGCGCTACTGGCGTCACTTCAACAGCAAGGCTTATATTGCTAGCAACGGCGGGCCTTTTGCGCAAGATGCGAAATATCTGTTCAACGACGATGCCAGCTACTTTATTGCTGGCGGATGGGCCTAACAGCAGCTTTAGTACTTTGATAAATTTGGGGGGAAAGATGCCCACATGATGATATTTTATGAGTGTGAAATTAGGTGTCTATGCTAGACAAAGGGCAGATAATATGAAACAAAGTGCAATGCAATCGGAGCATGATTTCTCGCATTCTCAGTCGTCTGCATGGACTGAAAAGATTTACTTGTCCCATCATGTACATGTTAAACAAGGACCGTCCTGGGCGTTTAACTGATACAGAAAATGACTTGATCACTCCTACAAAGAGTGCAAGCAGGGTCGCTACATATACGGGCGACGAAGTGAACAATTCTATCAAAATTCTAAGAACCTGTTTTTAGGAATTTCTGGGATAGGCCTACACCACTATTAGTACCGCTTTACTTGCAAAACCCCGCTACTATACCCGTCACAGTACGAATACTATACTAATCACTATACCAGCCACTGTACCGGTCGCTGGTCGCTGTACCAGCTACTATACCGGTCGCTGTACCAGCCACTGTACTGGTCGCTGTACCAGCCACTATACCGGTCGCTGTACTGGTCGCTGTACCAGCCACTGTACTGGTCGCTGTACCAGCCACTGTACCGGTCGCTGGTCGCTGTACCAGCTACTATACCGGTCGCTGTACTAGCCACTGTACTGGTCGCTGTACCAGCCACTGTACTGGTCGCTGTACCAGCCACTGTACCGGTCGCTGGTCGCTGTACCAGCTACTATACCGGTCGCTGTACTAGCCACTGTACTAGTCGCTGTACTAGCCACTGTACCGGTCGCTATACCAGCTACTGTACTGGTCGCTGTACCAGCCACTGTACCGGTCGCTGGTCGCTGTACTAGCTACTATACCGGTCGCTGTACTAGCCACTGTACTGGTCGCTGTACCGGTCGCTGTACTAGTTATTACGTTTATAATAGCGGTTAATTGTAAGGGTGTGGAGATAATACCCTCTCGGGGTGGCCCTAGCTAGAAAAAACGGGTCCTTGAAGCTAAAAAGTGGGTTTTTTGAATTTTGATAGAATTGTTCACTTCGTCGCCCGTAATATGAGGACGACGAACAAAGGAAAGAATGTGCATGCGGTCATATCATGTCGTAGCATCACAAAACATTTGTCCAAAATGCATGAGATTTCCAAAACAAAACAAAAAACTCAGTCCAACCAATATAAGGCGCCTTTTCTCTAACCCAAAACAATACTCCCCCAAACAGCGTGAGCTTATAGTAAAGGCCCTCCTCGCACTGGTAGCAAAGGCCTTTTGCACTGGAAACAAAGGCCTTTCGCACTGGAAACAAGGCCTTTTTCGCACTTGCAAGACAAAAGGAAAACGGACAAAACAGAGAAATAGGGGGAATAGGGCAAACAAGGAAATCACAAGCAATAGTAATACCCCCCAAGAAAGAAACAAGAGAAATCAATTAAACTCATAGCATCATGCGAGTCACTGCCGTGGCGTTGCTGGCAAGATGTCGGTGGATAGTCGCCTAAAAAAGGCTATGCTCTTGCTCGAGTCGGGTGAGCTCACAGAGAGGGGGGGTTGGGCGGGCCAGGTGCAAGGTCGTAGTCAAAGGCATGTGCATTCAAGAACTGATTCAGCTCATCCTCATCCAGTTCCTCGGCCGCATCCGTTTCGTCCGTCACAGGAGGATGAGGTGGTTCAACCATTGTGAGACCTGGATCGATATTCTGGTGCAACTGCTGGAGATGCGGAGGTTGCTGGAACTGGAGCTGCTGGGGCGATTGGGGCTGCTGCTGTTGGTATAAGTGCTGGTTCAGAGGCTGTTGCAGGCGCACTGGCAAGTTCTGAGGCTGTTGGTAGTACCGAGCCTCCTGCTGTTCAATCTGCTGTTGCTGTTGAACATGTTGTTGCTGCTGTTGAACATGCAGTTGCAGTTGCTGCTGTTGCTGCTGTTGCTGCTGTTGCTGCTGCTGCTGCTGCTGTTGTTGTTGTTGTTGTTGTTGTTGTTGCTGCTGCTGTTGTTGCTGCTGTTGCTGCTGCTGCTGCTGCTGCTGTTGCTGCTGCTGTTGTTGTTGCTGCTGTTGCTGTTGCTGTTGCTGTTGCTGTTGCTGTTGCTGTTGCTGTTGCTGTTGCTCCTGCTGCTCCTGCTGCTGCTGCTGCTGCTGATCTATGGCCTGCTGTCGCCTATACCGCCGTGCTCGCGGTAAACCGGGCGTAAAGGGCAAGGTGTAAATTCGATGAATCCGCTCAGCAGCCTGCAAGGCCTGTTCGTGGTTCATAGTGACGTGAATAGGTAGTAGGGAAGGAAGTTGCTGCAGGAACTGGTTCCCGCAGGCGGTGATCAGCCAAAGAATTTCCCCTATGCCACCGTCCACGTAGGGTGAATCGGGGCGGGGGTGAGATGCAAAGAGAAGATCCCACATCATAAACCACTTATCAGCTTCGCTGATTGGTCCAAAGACAAGCTCGCTAAGTGCAGCCGCTTCGCGAGGACGTAAATGTTCTGGCTCAAGTACCCGTTGACAAAAAGAGTTCGAGTGAGCCTCCCACTGGGCATGTTGATCGGCCTTCCAAGTCGTCCAACAATTCGTGCAGTAGAGAAGACTCAGGGAATGGCATCTTAATATATGCTGCTTAACATCCGAGTATCTCTTAAGTTCGTACTTTCGATAGCAGCGAAAGTGTTCGATGGGGTCGAATTTATAGAAGGGGCACGCGTAGAGAATGGGTTTGGCTAGGTCTCCATTGCTGTTGCCATTATCCCGGTTTCCGTGATTGTTTTTGTCTTGGTGATCGTCACTTTCGTCATCTTCGTTTTCTGGATTTTCGTCAATGCCTCTGCCAATGTGGCCACCGCGGCCACCTCGACCTCCGCGACCTCTGCCAACACCGGCCCTGGTGCGTCGCCCGCCGCGGCCGGCCTTGCCACGACCACTCGAAGCACCACTAGGGACTGGCGTGGTAGGGGCATGAGCCCAAAATGAAGAGGCAGAGTTGGCATCGTCAGGCAGGAGATGAAACCAATAGAAAAGGCCAGATTTTGATCTGCCAGTGAGAACAAACCCTCCTTTAAAGGTGCCAAGGTGCTCGAACGTGAGTGGCTCGTCCGGCACGCCTCTGAATGGCGACAGCTTGTTAGGCCCGCAGTAGAGCTCCTTCAGGATCTGGTTGGGGGTATCTCTCGATGGGATTGTCATCAGGCTAGGCTTTGCCTGGCCGCGCTGGCGGCTTGCAGCTAATGACAGACATTGTGCTGCATCGAGCCCAGCAAGGCCAGCAGCAATAAAATGGTCGACTCGGCCAGAAATGTTTGCCAACAAGGCATCAAGTTGAACTTGATCGGGGAGAATCGTGACAACAGGCAGTTGTTTTCTGACTTGAGGCTGCCCTGGACTGATTGACAGGCGACTAAGTGCATTGTTGCGTGCAGCAACACGGGGTTGGAGCCACTTGATCCTATCAAGACGGCAAGGAGCGAAAAAGTGACTGTCGCATACGGTGGAAGTAATCAAGAATGCGTCAAAGACGATGTCGTCAAAGACAACCTTGTTGCTCAGAGGAGAGTGGTAGGTGTGCTCCAAGGAGCACAGCAGGACGTCGTGGAACAGTTCCACAAGCAAGTTCAGAGTCAGAAGCGTGAGCTGATAGGCAAACGGAAGCGCGCAGTGCCATAGAAAATCAGCGTAAATCATACTTGCTGCTGCATTCCTGGAGTGATAGTTTTTGAATCAGTGGCCGAACAGACTCAAGATTGAGATTGTAAAACACGAGGCTGCGAGTTTCGCGTGTAATAGGGTTGAATATACTTGAAGCAAGTTACAGAAGGAACAAGATCAGCTACTTGGGTTGGTTTTGAGGAGGGTTAGCCACAAGCGATGACGAAGCATAATCGCTTGAATTTTTGAATGGCGTCTCCAATGAGAGTAAACCCCGCATCGATACAACTACCACAAATGTGGTTGCGACAAAACAAAACCATTTTGGATGTTGAAAGTGATGCTTTGGAAAATGACAGGGTGTGCGTGCCTGACAGCCTGTCAATTGGCGGGTCCGAGGTAGCATTGGAGCGGGGCCGGCAGACTGGCGTCGCCTGGTCGCTTCCTATAAGCCACTGTAGAATCTGTTATTTTGATATTTACAGTCATGTAGATTTATTCGGGGCCCATATGAGACACCAGAGAAAAGAAAGCCTTGCGTCTTGCGTGGGCGTTGCTCTATCATTGTGCCTGGCAGCCTGTCGGTATCTTGATGGAGCTGAAGCTTGTCAACTTGTCCAGCCGATTCAGCCTAACAACGGCAGGGTCCGCAACTAGCCGCCGACTGCCTCCTTGTTGCCAAATGACCTTTTGTCAAGACTCTGGGAGACACAACTCAGATCCCAAACCTGTTTCTGTCCCCGCTGTCAGCATCTAAAGGAATCTAAAGGAATCTGGAGTCTGGACTCGCATTGTCCGAATCCAGGCCGCCAAGCACTGGAGAAGGAACTGCCGGGGCCCTTGTCGCCTTTTTTGCCACCGAGGACCCCCTCCCTGCATCAGTAAGGCAATATCGAAGCCTCATGCGCAGCCACGTACCAAGGTACTGACCAGTAACGGAGGCAAACGTTGCGGGTCGCTAACAGCGGGAACGCCGAGGGGGGATTTGACGCGCATGTGCTTGGCCTCTTGGCAGTATCTGGTCATTTCGAGCGTGGTTCGCCGTGGTTATCCGTCATGGTTTGCAGGCTCTATTCGTATTCCAATACGCGTCGCGGCCCCTGCAGATTACATGCATTGGAATCAAAACTCTTTGCATGCAAATCATCAGGTCTTGGTAGTTGGCTTGGCGGTGGTGGATTGGACTCCGCTTCGACGCCCCCCTGACGACGATCATTGCAGTTCGAGCTGCGAATGGTTGGCATGGTGCACTGCCAAGATTGAATAGCCCCGGAGAAAGGAGAGATGGGATTATGTGCGTCGTAGGGAGACTTGGAGCGCGCGATCGACTCTAGCGATGGTTTTGGCGATGAAGGTTGCAAAGTCTGCCTTGAGTCTGTTTGCCTTTTTAATAAACGAGCCTAAAGAGGCAACCACCGGGAAGCGTGGTTTCAAGACAACTTGGCAGCTGGCAGTCGGCATGAAGAGGGAGCTGGTCGGCAAGACCTGTAGCTGGCAAACAAAGGCTCGCAGCTGGCGGTCGGCATAAAGAGGGAGCCGGTCGGCAAATAGCACAGAGCTGCGTTGACAACACAAGGCTCGCAGCTGGCAGGCGGCAACCCCGTTTGCTTCTAAGCATAACCTAGTACCTAGTTCGGCATGGCGTCATACTGTGGCAGGTACCTCAATCTCAACGGCGTGGAGGTGGCGTTCTCATGTACCCTTGGTCTCTTGTGCCCAACTAGCAAGGCAGGTGATTAGCGGCTAGTTATGGGCCTCCCGAGCAGCCAGACGCCCACTCAGCTAGCCCAACGTCCCGCAGTCTGATGGCGGTACCCGAGGTATCTACCTTACCATGCTAGATAAATTAACTATAAAATCACCTTAAATCGTATAATTGTGAATCAAAGGTACTTGATTGGGACCAAGTAAAGATGAACGCGTATAAATGGGTAAATGGGGCCATGGTGTTGCGATACTCTTTCTCATGCCACACACTACCTACGTTTGTGCCGGCTGCCCAACTAGCTTCAACAACTCTCCGTGACTGTCTCCTTGCCTTGCCCATTTCCCTTCACCACAACACCACACCGCCTGCAAACCAAACAAATGCTCATCACCATCTAATATGCCTTTCTTTATCGAGTTTGCATCGACAATGGTGCTCTCCCAGTACTACCTCGTCTTCGGAGCTACCAGTAGTCCAACGCCAAGCTTCCAAAATGCCCTCACCTCCAGGATTTTGGGATTTGTTAGGCCGCAAACGGCGTTTCACTAATAAAAGATGACAGGATCTGATGCGCCACTAAAACTGTCCGAGCCAGTCAAAATCCATCTTTTATTGTCCCCTCCTGGACATTGGACAAGCACTGCCCGCCACCGTCAAACTTCCGTCACAAATGTGTCAACTTTGCTGGATGAGTGGGCCTTGTCCGACTAGCACTACAGCCCGCCTTATATCTGCAAAACACTGGGAAAAATGATGTCGGGTTTCTCTCCAACATGCTCGATTGTCCTCGGCTAAGAAGCCGAATCAAGAGTTTCTCGCTCAGGAGGAAAAGGGAAAAACAAATCAGCGTGAAAACCAATACAACTGCCACCCGTCTCGGCCCGGCTCGGCTGCGATCCCCGCTACACCCATGCCGTCTACACAGTCGTCCTCAACAACTGATGGAGCCCAAGAGCCCCCGGAGTTGCCAGACTCTCACAACTCTTCACGTCAGCCGTCGTATCACGAAACTGATGTGTCTACCTTGAGTTACATGTGGCCACAACCGCATCTGCCCCTCGCCTTTGCCTCGCACGGTGTGCAGTCTCTTGAAAGCATACAAAGTACCCTGAGTGCTTCTATGCCTTACTATGAGCCTTATCCTCCTCCTGTTTTTCCTGCGGACCCTGGAGACCCCTTTGCCATGTGCCAACAAGTCGGCTCTTGGAGCAACTACACCTCGGACACTGCAAGTGTAGAGCCGTACTACGAGCTTCATGCACCCATACAACGCACAGACTCAGCTCCGAGTGCCGAGGCGGCGAAAAAGAATTCTCGCGCGCCGTTTCCTGTTGATTGCCGCTCCAAGACCCCTTGGAAAGGAGACTCGGATCGTGCCTCCCGCGGCCGCTCCATCGTTGGCGCCGTGGCACCCCCCACTGATGCCGGTGTGAAGAAACTGCGCAAACAACTGCGTGGAAGCTCATCCAGAAGAAGTTCCATCGCATTGGCCTCGTCGGCTGCAAATGTTCTGTCTCCTCTGGATGTCAACGGACGCAGGCACTCGGCCCCCAAAGAGGAAGTCATTTCCAACGATGAAGTGCTGAGCTCTGAAGATGAAGATAGTCGGCACAGGCCAAAGAGTGCAGGAAATGAGCCTACTTTTGCTTGCCCCTTTTACCGGAGATGGCCAACGCGTCATATCGAATGCATGAGTCGAAAGCTCACGCGCATCCAAGACGTCAAGCAGCATATTTACCGACGGCATTCAAAACCACCATTTTACTGCCCGACTTGTGCCCAGACATTTGCATCGCCAGACCCACGGGACAATCATATACGCCAAAAGTTTTGCACACCAGCAATGGCATCGTCGGAGCGCAGCAGTGACGGAATATCGGCCGAGGTCCATGACTCCCTCAAGAACCGCTTCCATCGCAGACTTAGCCCCGTTGAGCAATGGTACGGCATCTGGAACCTCATATTTCAGGGAGAAGCAGAGCCGGAGAATGTCCATGTCGGCAGCATGGTTACAGAGATGCTCGGCATGCTCAAAGACTTTTGGAAGAATGAAGGCCAGCACATTATCCCGACTATTATCAAGCCTGGAACGACTCAGTCCCTTGCTGATGCAGACCTTCATTTGTGGATGACGAATATGCTGGACAAGGTTAAAGATCACTTTGAAGGCGAAACCGGCATGGCAGAAGGGACAGCCACGGACGGCACATGGAGCCAGGCTGACCAAACAATGGATAATTCACCAGTGGACGGCGAATTCGGTGCGCCTGCGGAAGATGAAGAAGTCAGTTATGAGCCAAGTCCGCCCGTCTGGGAAGCCAGCTACTATTCTCCGATTGGCTCGCCTCCCATCGCAATGGGCGGGCAAGTCGTTGAGTCGTCGGCGGACCTTGGTAGCTCAGGAAAGCTAGTTGGAAAACATAGTCAGCAGTCGTGGCTGCCTCATTCTATGGCGAATGCTCCCGTGAACAGGTTTTAATGATTCTTTTTTTTTTGTGCTTGGGGTGAGGGGATGGAGTTGTGCTTTTGCCCGATTTAAACATGAGGTGTATATTCTTATTGAGAATTGGGGAGGAAGAACTGGGCTTGTTGGAACTGCCATGTCAAATGCAACTTGAAAAAAAAAGAATAGGCAACGTAAAAAGGGCCGTGGAAGCAAGCAATTGCTGAAGCGGCGCTAGCCAGTTTATGCAAGGAATATACGCGGACGCGCTTCTGGGACATGATGTAGCGGACTGGTGCGATGCTGTAGCGAGATACTACTGGCAGAAAGCACAGTCTGTCTGTCAGCCCATACAGCTTGCCGCGCTACTATTTCCTACGTATAGGATAGGTATTTGCCTTGGTGTGAGGGTGTTATGGTGAGCCCTTGCAGGTGGGTAAAAAGGCGAAAGATAGGTGCAATACATGCAGACAGAGATGACCCTGACATGTTTTCAAAAGTTGGGACAAATAGTAAGCTGGATTCAGCTTCACTATTATTTTGGTTTGAGTTTGAAGAGGCGACAGGATCGTGCAAGCGTTGATGGAAATGCCAACTCACGAGGCTGATATCCTTCATTGATGTGAATTAGACCTTATATACGTTGATAGCTGACTGTTTCAGCTGTTTCTGTGGACACATTCTGGGCTTAATACCATGACAAGCCATGGCGTAGAAGCCAGCTCACAGACTGCAGGAAAAAGAGGATAAAAAGAGAAACTGCTTGATGAGATGGAAATCCAATAGAATGATTGAAAGACGCCGTTTTGCTGGTTATTGTTGATTGGACACTACGCAACGCAGCTTGTCGAATTCCCCGACCCCTAATAACTACTAGTTGGCGCGAGATAAGCGGCCGGGCCGACGGCAAGGTGAAGCAGCTTATAAATACCAAACCGTGGTTGTTCCGGGGCTAGGCGGGTGTGCCGAGGACGAATCGTTTTGCCATGTACAAGTGAATAAATAGCAGGGCCCAATTTAGACGATAATATAGGTATTAAATGGCTCTTTGGGGTTGACCTCGGCCCAGGGTGGATCTTGTTGATTAAAATATCAAAAAATAGTTTAAAGTAATCTGTACCGAGCAACGTTATTTATTAGAGGCTAGAGGTTGGCAGTGGGAAGTCATCGATAATTAGTTAGATAATCTGTCGAGGCAAAGAGAATATCGAATTGTGCCGTTTGGCAGGCCAGTTTTAACCCTTTATGATTACCAGGTTGGAGTTGTTTGTTGTCTATTTTATTATTGGTATTTCATTTTCCTTTTTCTACCCCGTAACCGTCTCATCATTACCCCTAGAGTGACTCAGTATTACAGCGACGAGAGTGTCACGAGACGCATGTTATTCAGCGTACATACCTACCTACCTAGGTACCTAGCAGGCCACAGCCACATTCAGCACCACTTTCCCAGCGGCCGACGGTCCTGTAAGCGCCCCGCCAAGCTTGTGCCCCTCGTTCGTAGCGACTTTCGGCCCGCCGCTGCACGAAACGCCAACACTTGGGCACGACGACCATATTATTACCTGTTCTGATGCTCCGCTGACGAATTCATCTTTTCTATCCTCTTGCGACTGCGGTCGACCCTTTTCTCCCTCACCACACATTCTCTCACCATGTCACCGCCTACATCTCCTCTGCAAATCTCCGTCGTCGACGGTCCCGGACCTGAGGAACACGACAAGCCGGCCATTACGACGACGACGACAACGACGACAACGACGACGGCCGCTCAAGATGCCTCCATCGACGACGTTGCGCCCGCGCCCCTGCGCCCAGCCCTCTCGCGATCCCGCACCATGACCACGACCGCCGAGATTGACAGCACAATCACAAAGCCCGGCAGCGTCAAGATCAACGTCACCGGCGCCTTCATCGTCGACCCAGACACGGCCACGCCAAAGAATGGCCGCGGCTCCCCGACCACCCACCACGAGACGAGCGACATTCGCCTGCCCAACCACACGGCCGTCGTCAGTCACATTGCCGTCGATGTATGTCTCCATGGCTTTCCCTCTCCTTGTCCTCTTTGAAATTGTTTTGCTAATTACAAGGGTCCACGACCACCTCCCCCAGATTGGCGGCTCCCTCATCAAACTCGTCTACTTTTCCCGCGAGGTCGACCAAACTGATCCAGGCGGCCGCCTCACCTTTCAGATATTTGAGACGGATAGGATAGACGACTGCGTCGAATTTATGCGCGACCTGCGCGACCGCCAAGCCAAGCTCACCGGCTCCCGCCCCAGCGACCTGGCCGTCATGGCCACCGGCGGCGGCGCCTACAAGTTTTACGACAAGATTCGCGATGCCCTCGGCGTTGACGTGTCGCGCGAGGATGAAATGGAGTGCTTGATCATTGGTGAGATTTTCTCTCCGCAACCCGCTCTTCTCAACCCCCCAAACTAACTCTCCAGGCCTCGACTTCTTCATCACCGAAATCCCCCGCGAGGTCTTTACCTACTCCGAGACGGAACCCATGCACTTTGTCGGCCCCCGCGAAGCCATCTACCCCTACCTCCTCGTCAACATTGGCTCCGGCGTCTCCATGCTCAAGGTCACTGGCCCCCGCGCCTTTGAGCGCGTCGGCGGCACCTCGCTCGGCGGCGGTACTCTCTGGGGCTTGTTATCACTACTGACCGGCGCCCGCACTTTTGACGAGATGCTCGAGCAGGCCGGCCGCGGCGACAACACCCACGTCGACATGCTCGTCGGCGACATTTACGGACAAGACTATGGCAAGATTGGCCTCAAGAGCACCACCATTGCCTCGTCCTTTGGCCGCGTCTTTAAGATGAAAAAGGACGCCGAGGCCGCCGCCCTCGCCAACGGCTTCAACCCGACCGACGGCCAGCCCCTGCCTCGCGGCGCGGGCTTCAACGACGGCGACATTGCACGGTCTTTACTCTACGCCGTCTCCAACAATATCGGCCAGATTGCCCTGCTGCAGTCCCAGATCCACAACCTGTCCGACATTTATTTCGGCGGCTCCTTTATCCGCGGCCACCGTCAGACCATGAACACGCTGAGCTACGCCATTAAATTCTGGAGCAAGGGCGCTAAGCAAGCCTATTTCCTGCGTCACGAAGGCTATCTCGGTGCCGTCGGGGCGTTTCTCAAGCGCCAGCCCAAGAACTGGGGTCGTCGCGGCAGTCTAGAGCATGTCGCGGGTCTAGATGACCTGCAAGAATGGCGGAAGCAGCGCGCCAAGGAGGAAGCGGCCGCGTCCCCATCATGAAGACATGTCAAGGCGATATGAAAAAAAAAAAAAAATTGAAAAAAAGACACACAAAAAAAAGAGGCATAGATATAGATATAGAGACGGACTTTTGACGTGGATTTGCGGTAGCATTAGAATACCTCTCTGCGAGGATGGGACAGCCACGAGCAACAAATGACGGGCTTCTTTTGGATATCCTGGGGTTTTGCTATGCTTTTTTTTGCATCATTCCTATCTCCCTAGCTAGGAAAATCGGAGATTGAGACACTGTACATTCTTACACTAATATACATGGTCCACCGTGACATTTACATACTCTCATGCCATGACGCCTCGTGAAATACACTCCCACAGCTCATAAAATTTACACTCCAACGCCTGGAAATATACACTCCCACGTCTCTCCTCTTCCTCGACATTCCCCCCTCACACCTTGGGCGTCTCCTCCGCCCTTCCCTCCGCCTGCCCCCCTCCCTTTTCCTTCATCTCCTCCACGTCCACGCCCAGCCTCTCCATCAGCCCCATGACCATCCTATCCACCTCTCTCTCGTCCTCCTCCCTCATCACGCCTCCCCCCGTGCTCCTCACCGCCATCCTCGTCCGCGCCTGCAGCTCCGCCACCGAGCACAAGTCAAACCCCCACGCCGTGCCCCCAACAAGCAGCACGCCAAACGCGGCCACGTTGAGCGTCGCCAGCCCCAGCGCCTGCGCCGCCAGCGAGGACCGCGCCGCAGAGTCGACGCTGCCGGGCGCGAGGTGCGAGTAGTGGAAGAAGCGCGGGACAAACTCGGCTTGGCGCCGGAGAACGGCGCGGCGCGTGATGAGCGCAGAGGCGGAGAGGAAGGAGGCCCCGAGGAGGAGGAGGCTGAGCTGCTTGGCGTGTCGCTGGAGAGGCGAGAGGTGGGCGGTGCTGCTGGTGTCGATTTCGGGGGCCGAGGGCGCGGGCGCGGGTGTTGGGGAGCGGACGGCGGCGGCTGGTAATTGAGGGGAGGAGGCGGCGGCGGAGGAGGATGTGTCTGCGGATGGTGATGGTGAGGAGGACGCTGGCGAGGGCGTGCCGACGACGTGTGGCGCTAGTAGTTTGGCCAGGAACCCCATTGTAGCGTCTGTGTATATATATGTGTGTTTATGACATTTGCCGGTATGACATGTGCCAAGTAGCGTCGCGGTCTTGTTTTGCGAGATGAGATGAGATGGAGATGCAGAGTTGACGAGGCTAAACGACGTTGAAAAAGTTGGACCCACTGGCGGAGCGACAAAATCAACGCGAGGCATCTTGTCCCGCTGAGCGGTTAGGCATTACTGACAATACAGGCTTGCGAATAAACAGTTTTATTTTAACTGAAAGCCAGTGTTGTATCATTTTCAAGTGTAAATTTTCTCATGTTTCTTTTTTTTTTTTTTTTTTTT